>CABHPH010143221.1:0-25732 GCA_902168325.1 Peromyscus nudipes
GGTATTTCTGTGCATACCATCTCCTTCCATTTTAACAGCAGCAATGGTTGGTAGACCTCCTCAAATTTCATCCCTTTATTGGTGAAATTATTAAGGCCACTCCACGTAGTTAAAAGGAAAGTTTATTAGTGGCATAACTTACAAATGAAGGGATAGGTAGGTCGCAGGGTCTGGGGAAGGTGTATCGCAGTCCAGCGGTGTTCTCTGGAGCTCTGCTCGGTCAACCTCCACTGTCCAGGGTCCAGGAACAGAGAGAGCTGGCCCATCCTGATCTCAGGTCTCCAGGGTCCTCCCTTGGCCCTGCCTTGTAGGTGTGACAGTTACTGAACCCTCAATGGGGGTTGGAACTTCCAGATCAAAGCTGGAATGGCTACCCAATACATCCCTTGGATATTGTTTTCTTTTGAGCCTCTCTCTTCCTCTTAGGAAGATTCATTTGGCTCTTTTGAGGCCACCTGTATAATCCCTGGTTGTATCTGATTAGCACCCTCAATCCGTCTGAAATGTATTCCTTCACACTATGTAAGGCAATGTATCTCACCAGAAGGGAATTGAATATGGATTTCTCTGGGAGCCTAATCCTTCCCACTCTGGGTTGAGCACGGCTATTCACCATAGCAGTCTAAGAAAACCACCTCTCCTTTTGCTGGCCTCTTCTCACTGTTCCACAGCCTTCCTGCATCCCTATTCTCATCTTCTATTAGGATTCACCTTGGACACATGTCATACTTTGTTTCATGTTGTGGTACATTGTTTTTATCAGCAATTGTATCACAGTTTCATTTTGCCTTCCTCATTCATTTGGATTTCCACATATGCCTTGTTCAACACATAGGCCAATCTGAACTTGATGATCCATGGTGCAATACACTGTTCCAGTCAGAAAATGGTGACATTATGACAGACTCCTACCCTGGGTCTTGATGCCAATGAGTAAGTACACAGGATCATAGGGAATTCCAGGGTATTCTATTTGTACATACTCTAAAAGATGGGTTTTGAATGGGGTCTGATTTTGATTTCCACCCCTCAGCAAGTGTACACATATGTCTTTGTTGTTGCAAGTAACAAAAGTGATGTGGCAGTCATTTTTATTTTCTTGCAGAAAAGCAATATAAAAGTTGATCAAGAGAACGCAGCAGCTAGGATAAAAGTAGAACAGAAACAATGGAAGAAGGAAATATTGCAGGGTCCTTTAAAACAGATCTACTAGAAAGAAACAACTTTCACCATGTCTGGGTTCTCTGTATGCTTGTCTGTTTGCATTGCTTCATACCTTACTGCCTACAGAAAAAGCTACAAAGTTGCCTGCTGTCCAAGCTAAGGCTCAGGTCCACACATGTGCCTTGGCTGTGGCTATAGAAGGAAAGATCTGGCAAAGAGGGAATAAGAACTGGGAGAGCGCCCTTGGTGTCGCATGTGAACACAGAGGTGGGACCATGGGTCAGTCCATCAAGGATCAGTGAGAGAAACATAAGCAATGGAGCTATAAGGAGGGAAATATTGCAAGGCACAGCTCATACCACTGATGAGTCCCTGATTTAAGTTCATACCCTGAAAGCCTCAAGGATCCAGGAACACATAGGAGTAGAGTATCTGTCCAGGGTAGAGTGACTTCTTCCCAAGAAATCTGCCTTTTTGCTCTCAAAAGCTTCCAGCTGAGTCACAGGGTCAAGGGTGATCTCCCTACTATCAACTCATCAAGGTCTTTGATGTCTACAAATGATCATCATGAAACTGAGCTTAGTGTTTGAGGGACAGCAGGGCAATAACCTCTCCACCCTGACACAGCCAAAGTTGCTGTAGAAGAGGAGGGGTAGAGCACTGCCTCTCCTAACCACAGGAAGTGGGGAGAGATGGTCATGCGGGGATATGAACAGCAGCCTACTATAGAGGCTATAGAGAAGAGGGGTAAGATCGGCTATTGCAGCACAGGACAGTCCACAGCAGCAAGAGGGATTTTGCACCTGCCCGGACCTTCCATCAAATCACTCAGCATATGTCTGCCTGGTGAGGCACTATCTGGGAGGTATCACACTTTTCCTTGCCATCCTCATTTGTAATAACACAGAGCAATTTTCATGGTAATTTATGATTACCAAGTAAGAGTGAGTTTAGTTGTGAAAGTTTATTTTAAAGGTAAAGGTGCCATGGGAACCTTCAAATTCCAACCATCTGGGTGTTACTCTTTCAGCCTGTGACCCAAGTTGGAAAATCACAAGGGTATCAGTCTTATCCACAGCATGCCTACAGGGGCTAAGAGAAATTCACCACACTCACGGGAAACTGCTCAGTCCCATCAGCACAAAGCACATATATGATGGAAAGCCAGATAAACTTCAAGAGGTATGCCTGCCAGATAAGAAATCCAGCTGATGTCTAAACCCCTAGAACATCTGAAAATTCAGAGGGTGAAGTTGAGCTGGCCTGACCTCCCCTTTACCTCAAGTGTTGATTTTTTCCTCCCTACCTTTCCCTTTGCAAGTGTGTATAATCCATCCCTCTCTTGATTACCTGCAGTCTTTCCCACCTTCATCCCCTCTATAAATGCCATTCCTGGTGCATCTTCAAAGCTTATCTCCTCTCCACAGCTGTCTGTTCAAAGTTGAGAGCCTGACACTGATTTAACCAGCTTGAATTGCTCTGAAATAAATTCCTCAGGGCAGAGACCAATTTCTTATGCATTGTCAACAGTGGAATGGAGTGGTGGTGCTTCCTAAGCACAGAACGAATATAAATAACAGACAGTCCAAAACTAAGGGGAGTAATTTCTGTATATCAAACAATTAAAATCTGAAAAATGAACTATGGATAACCCCCAAGTCTGAAAGCAGAAATTCTGTTCTGCTGTGGGAAATGGAGCCTTGAAAACTGGAGATTCTCTTAGCCAGGAAAGATGACTTATTCCATCAACCCAGACTCTGTATGGGAGAGAATGGTTATTCATGGCTATTCTTTCTCCTGTGGCCTACCCATGAGTGGAGACTTCTGGATACTATGACTTTGAAGATAGCTACAGTAAGTGTGAGCTAGTTCTGAGATGCCAAAACATGTGGAATTTTAGGATACTGAGTGTGGGACTCTTATAAGAAGGCTTGGGATCTACAAGATGGCTCAGTAGGTAGAGATGTTTGCCATCAGACTTGAGGACTCAGGGTCAATCACTGAGACTCACATGGTGGAAGGAGGGAACTAAATTCTGGAAGTTGTTCTCTGACCTCCACCAGCACACACAGACTATAAATAACTGTAACAATTAAACAATCTTTTAAAATGATTTAGTGCTAAAGTTGGTCTCATGGAGCACTTACTGTTTGAATTCTGAGCTTCCACCTTAGAACTCTGATTTTTCTGCTGGTAGGAGCAGGCCTGAGAGCTGCACAGACAAGGCTAATGAATAAGCTGGTGTAGACTTCTGGCTGTTCCTCTCACACACCTGACAAGTGAGAACTCAGACTACTGAGCCTTCTTGATCTGCCAAAGGCCAGCCTGCGAACGTCAGTTGTATTTGACAGAGTGACACCAGTGTGGCCACACCCAGCAGACCCCAATTAATTTATGGATCATGATCGCAGCAAATGTTTTTTTTTTAATTCTAAGCCACTAAGTTTTAGTGAACTTGTTACACAGCAATAAGTACTTTTATAATCTTAATATGAAATGTTCCCCACAGGCTCATGCTTTTGACACCCAGCTTCTGGTACTATTTGTGAAGGTTCTGTCACCTTTAGGAAAGAAAGCCTTACTGGATGAAGAGTGGCACTGGGCTGGGCTCTGAGGTTTTACAGCCTGACCACACTTGCTGTTCGCTTCCTCTGCTTCCTGGCTGTCACAAAGGCCTCCTGCCACCTGCTGCCATGTTCTCTCTTCCCGATGGACTCTACTCTCTGTGGAACTGTAAGCTAAAGTAAACCTGTTCTCCCCTAAGTTGATTCCATCAAGGCATTCTACTACGGTGACAAACTAGTAACTGGAAAACTGATACAGATAGCCAGATTGTGTGTGTGTGTGTGTGTGTGTGTGTGTGTGTGTGTGTGTGTGTGTATTGAGGTAGCAAATCTGACTAAGCATTTAGGAAATGCTGTTATATGTAGGCCAAGCACCATGGTAATTTACTTCTCACATTAAAAATAGTACAAACAAAAATCTGTAGCATACTTTTGCAGTTGAAGAAGTGGAGAAGTTTAGACACAAAGTTATTTACCCAAAAGCAGATGAGTAGAAAACAATAGAACCAAGGTCTCACTGCCCTACAGAGGGTCAGGGCAATCCCCAGTCCCTGAACACACTAATTCAAAGTTAGAAAAACCCAGGGCCCACCCACAGCCTTCATATCACCTACAACAATCAGGCAGCTAGTTTAGCAAGCCTTTTGATAAATGGTGAAACCTTAGCATCGATACAAAGAATGAAGCAGAAACCTGCTTTAGACCATTTAAAAATCCTGCCCAGGTGTCAGGGTGTTGGAAGAGACCAAAGAACATATTCCTACAAAACCACTGTTTCCAACTGGAAAAACAAACAAACAAGAAAACGGAATTCACAGCAAAGATAACCAACACCTAGTAACTCAGAAGAGCTGGTAGAACTAAGTAAAATCACAAAGCAAGCTACCTTTCCTCTCTGGGTGCATTTGTCCTTGGGGACAGATTTGGCTGGGGAGGGAACTGTATGATGTAGTTGGAGATGATTTTCATGAGAATATTCCTTCAGATACAATTTGTCAAAGTTTTCTTAGTCACTGATAAATAATTTAATCTAACAAGGTCATGATGGAAGGAACGAAAAAATAAGGAAAATAGCTATATCTAGAGCAATTTTTTTACTGATTCATCCATTTAGACCAAATGATTGCAATGCAATTTTATATATATGATGGGTTATGTGTAACTGTGGTCTATTTTTAGAATAAGTTTTGATTCTTGTCTGTATTTTCTGTTTCTGTGCCAATATCAAAATTAAGTGATTGACATACATATTTCAATATTTGGAAGGAGCCTATGTACTTTATTTTTATATATTTTTCATATATGTAGTGAATACATATGAATACATGTACATATATCTTTACAAATACTCACATATAAGTAGAACACTTATCTATGTATATTGTTTATATGTGCATGTATACATATTTACACACATATACATATTTGCACATGCATATTTGTGTTTACAAACATCTACATGTTTGAGTGTACATATTCAAGTATCTTAATTAGACATGTTATATAAATATGTGTTATGTATACTGCACATATACATTAAAGTGCACTAATATTAATAAACTTTTTCCTGAAATCACACTTGTGGCTCTAATATCAAGTGCACTTATTTCATGTATTCATCTTGGGGAGAGTTAAAACTTCCATATTATTCTACTTTATCATCTGTGAAATTGAAGTATTTGACTCTTCAGCCTGGGATACATCAGACTGCTTAACCTTTGGATGTAAGTCCTGTGTCTTTCAGAGCAAAATTGTTTGCTGAGATAGATTAGATAGCTTTTAATCATCATCATTCAGAGAATAGCCACACCCACTCGCAAATGCCAATTGATGAGTTTGAGGGCACGTTTATTGCCACCTTAACAGATTTGTTCTACTGTTTTGTTCCTTGACTTTCTAGACATGCATTCACATTTTAGCAGAAGAAATGGTGTTAAATCATCAAATCCCAAAGAAGTTAACAAACTCTTTCCTTCTTACGGCATGCACTAGAAACCTGGCTCCCTTCCTTCTCTGACATCTTGAAGTTAATATGGAATAAACAGCAGGAATGGGTCTTCTTCCATAGCCCTGACTTTAGCAATGTTAATGTTATGTTTGCATGTCAATATTTAAGATACTTGTTATTTCAAAAAAAGGTTTGTATTATTTGTGTGTGTGTCTGTGTCTGTGTGTGTGTGTCTGTGTGTGTGTGTGTGTGTGTGTGTGTGTGTGTGTGTATGTGTGTGTGTGTGAGACACTTGCACACAGGTGCCCAAGGAGGCCAGAAAAGAGCATCTGGTCTCCTGAAGCTGGGATCACTGGCAGTTGTGTGCCACCAGACTTGGGTCCTGGGCACTGAACTCTGCAGGAACAAGAAGCACTCTTAACCATTGAGATATCTCTCTAGTCTCTTGTTTCTTTTAAAACAGATTTTTATTGCATTTGGTTTCTTTCATAACTTTAAAAATTATAATAAAATGGCTACTGGGTATTTTAAATGTATTTTTGTAGAAGCAGATTTTGATATAAATATATATTTAATATGT
Source organism: Peromyscus nudipes (assembly GCA_902168325.1). Taxonomy (NCBI): domain Eukaryota; kingdom Metazoa; phylum Chordata; class Mammalia; order Rodentia; family Cricetidae; genus Peromyscus; species Peromyscus nudipes. The sequence continues at coordinate 6,257 of CABHPH010143221.1, forward strand.
AACATTAGCAGTATTTAGCTATGCTGTTATAATTTTTGATAAATCATGGAATTCTCTTTACTAATAGCCTATTCAATTTAAAATTTGACTTTGTATGCACTGCATATTTCATTCTTTAGACTATAGCTTCATTATCAAATTTTGCTGTTAATATTATCCTATCTTTCTAAATAAAATGGGAACACTTCTATCCTATACTATGGGCTAGTTTAGCTTAAATAAAACTGTAAATATGTGGGTCCTCTACTGAGTTCCATTGATCAATGTGTCTGGTTTTTTTGCCAGTAATATGTGGTTTATATTACTATGGATCTGTAGTATAATTTGAAATTAGGGATAGTGATGCCTCCAGTAGCATTTTTCATTGTTCATGATCTTTTGTCTATCTTGGGTCTTTTAGAGTGCCATATGAATTTTGACAGTATTATTTTAATTTCTACAAAGAAATACATTGAGGTTTTTGATGGGAATTGAATTGAACCTATAGATTGCTGTTGGTAGGGTGGCCATTCATAAGCCCATGGTCCCACATTCATAAACTTTTGACAAAGAGGCCAAAATGTGCTCTGAAGATAAGGCTGCATTGTCAACAAATGTTGCTGGTCATACATGTAAAAAGAAGGAGGAGGAGGTAGAGAAGGAGGAGGAGAACGAGAACAAGAACAAGAAGAACAAGAAGAACAAGAACAAGAAGAACAAGAAGAAGAACAAGAAGAACAAGAAGAACAAGAAGGAAAGAAAGAAACTAGAACTATGTCTTGTACCTCGCACAAAATTCCTCCAGGTTCCTGTCTTAAATTCCTGTCTTTGCTTCCCTCAATGGACTATGTCTCAGGATGTGGAATCTAAACAAATTCTTTTCTCCCCTAAATTACTTCTGGTCATGGTCTTTATTACAGAAATGGACTGAAGAATGATGTAAGTTCCTTTCTAAAAAACTGCTAACACATGAAATTCTCTCGTTGTCTCTGAATGCAGCTTTACTTCTGTCAGCAATTCTGACTGCTTCCAAAGCAGCACACAGAAGCCTTCCGGTTTCTTGTTTCCTTCAGCAACTGCCTAGAAATCTACTCTTAGTTTTATTAACTGAATGTTTTGGAGTTATCTTCATTCCACTTGTTCCTTATGTCTAATAATTAATTTATTCAATTTCTTTAACAGTTGTAATATGATCAGAAAAGGTAGTCTGTACAGTTTGTTATTTCCAAGATATCCTGTGTCTAAGTACATATTCAATTATTTTTAATAATTTATGATAATATTCCTTCAAAAGACATCAAAAGGCCTCCCTATATTAATTGCATCCACGTTTTTATTTTATTACTTATTTTTCTGGACAAGGTATCCACAGTTCAAAAAGAGTTATATTGAAGTAACTCTATTTATATTCTTACCAAATTCCTCTTATATATTTCACAATTTTGCTTTGTTTCTTCTGCAAACATTGGGTTATTCAATGCAGACTAGTTTTTGGCTGGTCTGTTTCTTCCATCAAATATGCCTTTTGTCGTCAATCTTCCTCATTGCAAATGCCATATCTAAATAAGTGCATAGCATTCATTGATTCTATAGTTCATTGTTCAATTTCTACTCCATTTCGTGCCTCATAATTTGGTTTCTCATTTTTCCTTAGAAATTCTTCTGCTTTGCATGTCCTCAAGGGACATGAGATCTGAGTTGACCTCCTTGTTCCTCCAGCTGAGTTCTGCTAGATAAGGGTTTCACTGGCCTTCTGTTGTCTCGCTGTGATCTGTAGTACTTTCTTCATATGAACTATAGTAGATAACTCTAGATCCTTCTAGACCCAAGCATTGGAGACTGAAGAGACAAAAGCACTCTGGGTCTTTCTCCTGGTGGGCAATGATGAGGTCTTCTTATCTCAAGCACAGATGTGGACCCATCTTTCCTCATCATTGAGTCCTCAGTCTCAATCTGTCCCTTTCTCTCTGTTTCCCAGATCTTTCATCTTGGAAACTGTTTCTCCTTTATTTATATATATGTCCAAATGTCTGAAGCTTTACCCCCATAATAGAACTTTTTCAGAACTCTCTCTTTCACTTTTTGTTCTGAACTTTAACAATGTAAAGCTTAATTCATTTCCTAACCCACAGACTCACCCCCAATTAAATCAGAAGCACTTGCACTGAACTCATTTTGAGCTACTAGACAGCACTTCTTGTGTTCCTAGTTTTTGACGGTGCATTTGTCCACTCTGCTTTCATTGGCCTTCCAGTTCTCCATGTGTTCATCTTTGATTTCATCCATCTATGGAGGATGAGGATTGATTTCTGAGGAACCCTAAATCTGAAAGTGTCAAAAACGCAAGTGTTCTCGACTCTTTTTCCTGGTCCTGGTGTGCTTTCATGTTCTTTGCCATGGGGAAGAGAGGCACTGCCAACGCCTTCTGCCTCCTTCTTACCACAGATGCAGGTCATGCACATGGCCAATATTGACTTTCTATCATGCCCTTCCCACTGCTAAGAGTTACATTTTCCTTGGGTCTTTCCTGCTCTGACCCTTGCTGCAGTCCCCTCTGATACAGTGTTCCAGTTCTGCTGTGTAGCTGTTTCCTCCAAAGTGAAACTTTTCTTCCAGCGGGGTGGTAGGAAACACAGAAAGCTCAGAAAACCCCTGATGCTTACAGAACTTATGAAGCTCAGAAAAGTACATGACACAATATCCTCCCCCTAAGGTTACATAAATAGTCAACAGCTAAGAGGAGCTGCCTATGGGGTGTCTGTAAGAATGCAGCTGTCATGAGTCCTCACTCATGCTGAGCTGGGCCTGTCAGTGACCAGGGCCTTTGAGTCACCTATTGTCCTGCATGTTGGAGCCCACTAGGTTTCCTAGTGGCTGTACCCAGTAAGACTGCATAAGAAGTTGTTTGGACCACGGGCCTGGGTACAAGGTAACTGTAACTAGCAAGGGGGAGGTCTTTTGCTCTACCCCTTGGTATTATTATAAATAGACCTTTGGAATAAAGTTCTGGGCCCGTTTGGATAAGGATTCAGGCCCATCTGAGTCTATCCTGTGTTTTCTCTCTCCCTCTATTTCTAACTAAGTCTCTTATTCCTCATTCCTCAAGAGTTCCTGGGGTAAATAAGTGTGCAGGCTGGTCCCCTACACTTGCAAGTAACTAATGAACTCACTGGTTCAGACTTGAATGGACTTGTATCTTTGGTCTGTAGTGGGTAGCTGTTCCAGGTTGACCTAGAAGTACTACCCCCAGTAACTGTCACGCCTACCTATGGCCTGCCCCTGAGGCAGGGCTGAGACAGAAGCCCTTAAGACCCGGATGAGATGTGCCGGCCCTCTTGGTTCCTGGTAAGCCTGGGTGTTGGATGGTAGATGGAGCAGAGTTCTCCAGAGAACACTGCTGGACTGCATTTCACCTCTCCCAGACCCTGTAACCTATCCCTTTACTTGTAAGTTACCCCCCAAAATAAACCTCCCTTTTAACTATGTGGAGTTGCCTTAACATTTCCACCAATATTGGTCTTCATCATTTCCCTGTCTGGGGTAAATAGATAGTTTGTTCACAACTTCCCAGGAAAAAAAATAGGTCACAGGTTCTTATCCATAAGGCAAAAGCCCCATGCTTCTCTGACACAGCCTAATTTATGTATACCCAAGGTGTTGTCTGCATCCAGCTGCCTTCCTGCAGTTGTTTAGCTCATTCAGGAAAGACAGACTGGAATGAACAGGTGCTGCTAGCCTTACCGAGTTCCACTTTCCTGCAAAGTTTGAAGAACTTCATCTTTTATCTTGCTTGATCCTAATATCAATACTCTGAAACAAAGATTCAAACTCTGAAACTTCAGTGAAGAATCTGTTCGTTTTTAAAAAGCTTTAGAAGTGCTGACAGATGACACCCTGCTGCAGGACTCCTAACAGTGGGAGTAGGGCCATCTCACTCTTTTGTCTGACTGAGTACAGAACCATTTCCTTCCTACTGCTTGCCTTGTCCAGCCTTGATATGAGGGTTTGTACCTAGTCTTATTTAATCTTGTTATGTAGTGTTCAGTTGATATCACTGGGAGGCCTGCTCTTTTCTGAAGAAAAACATAAAAACAGTGGATATGGAAGAAAGGAGAGGTGGGGAGGGTTAGGAGAAGGAGAGGGAGAGGAGGTTGTAGTTAGGAATGTACTGCATGAGAGAGAAGAATAAAGAAAATGAAAGAAAATGTTTTAGAAAATAGGGGGAAAGAAAACCATTTGAGTTTGCCTTGCTTAGGTATGCACAGTCACAAAGCATGAACATTCCCAGGTTCTGAGCCCTGTGAACAAGCATTGGAGCCTTGTAAAGTGCTCAGAGTCTCCATGGGATTAGGAATGAATGAATTAGTTGTCAGAGCTTGTAGCTGTGGATTCCTCTTACAAAACCATATGTGTGTGTGGCCACCATTAACTTTTCTTGGCTCCTCATTCATGCCCAGCATAGGCCAGCTGCAGGCAGAACATGGACCATTCTCTGAGCAGATGAAATCAAGATTCATACTGATAAAACTATTTCTGATGAATCTCAAAATAGGGGTGTTCCAGTTGCTCTGACAAACACTAGCACCAAAAACGACTTAAGGAAGGAAAATATTTATCTAGCTAAAATTTCTAGGTCACAGTACATCATTCAAACCAGTCAGGACAGAGACTTGAAGGAAAGCCTGGCTGCTATTCCACACAGTGTTAATTCAAGGAACTCACTTCAAAGCCAAATACATACATCAGGAAACATGGAGGCTGCTGCTTGTAAGCTAGCTTGCAGCTTATCCTCAGCTAGTATCCTTCTACCACTCAGGACTTTCTACCACCTGTGAATGGTGCTACCTAAGGAGGGCTAGGTCCTTCTGAGTCAAGACAATCAGGCCAATTTGACTAGTCAATTCTTCAACTGAAGCTATCAAGATATCCCCTCAGGTGACTCCAGGGTATGTCAAGTGGACAGGAGATACATTTTTAGACAACATCTAATGGACAGACTAAACTAAAAACTGCCAGTTTACTGTTCATTAATGTCGTAGTTAGGTTGTATGGCGCACATAAAAATTCAAACATAAAGTACTCTTGTATAGTCTCCACTTTAAAAGAAATGAACAGAGATGCTGCTTCCTCTGACACGTAAAGCACTGGCCACATTATGTCCCAGTGTTTCACAATAGCAGACAGCCCTTTCATTGTGAGATATACCACTCACCAGCGATTTGAACTGTGTCATAATTCTTAGCTTTCAAGTCTCCTTCACCCTCCTCTTTTCTCCAGGTCCTTCTTGCTCAGAGTTATTGCTTAAAAACCTGGGATTGCATGCCTAAGATTTTAACTCCGATTCTGGTAACAACTTCAAAGGAAATACCATTTACAACTCATACCTTTCCCTGTCCCTGTCCTCCACTTTGCTCTCATGGGAAGCCCCGTTAACCACCTCCCAGGTCTGAACAATCACTCGGAGACAGCTCCTTCCAAGGCAGTTGGCCCCCTTCAGTCAGCAGCCCTCTCTAGTCACTTGCATAACTTCTTGTCTAATCAGAAAGCTTTGGGTCTCACGAAAAAAGCCAATGAGTGAAAGAGAATGCTCTCTTGCTGCAAAACTCCCTTCTGCTCAAGAACAAGGACAACACCCACATGCTAGAGTGGACTGGGGTTGCCAGGGGACCCAGGAAGCCTCAATCCACACAAAGAACTCCAGCAACTAAGGAATGCTGAGAGTGGAAGAAATGGAAAGAACACACCAATCGACTATCCAATACCAAATGGTCATCCTGAAAACATACACATAAGTAACATGAAACAGCCTGAGGGGGTGGTATATAGGAATATCTTTGTATATACATGCATATATACATATACGCATGTGACAACAATTAATAAAACGAGGCCATGGAAGAGAGCAAGGAGCAGTAGATATGGGAGGGTTTGGCAGGAGGAAAGGGAGGGGAAAATAATAAGTATATTATGATCTCAGAAAAGAAAAGAAGTAATAAAAAATTTTTCTTTAGCTCTAATGGAAGCAGCCATTCATCTGTCTTTGATAATTTTCTCTTCTGTTTATTTTTAAATAGTTAATAAAGCCACAAATCTCTTCTAACTTCTCTGAATAAAAGAATAGCAACACTTACACCAAGATGTCCAGGTATACAAAGAACTCAATTCTGTCTGCCACACAACAGCTGTACAGTAACAGGGGCTTTTATAGCAGAAGATTCTGATCTTGGGCTCTCTCTGAGATGAAGTATGAATGTGTCCTCGAAGTAAAGAAGGAAGGTAGAGGAAGGAACAGAAGGAACTGCATGTTAACAAACCATGAAGCCACAGTTAGAAAATGGACATAATCCTACAGTTCTGCAGCAGCACGTTCTCAGCATTCTTTATATCATGACCTTGGATTACTTTAACAAACAAAGCAATAATGATAAATTGGATTGTTACACGTGGGAAATGTCTGTCTAGTTCCTGAAGACTTCTACCATTTTCAAGTTGTTTTCTAACTATGTGCCTTGCACCATCAAGGCATGTCCTCCTTCTGAGCAGGTCAGTCCATAAAATGCTTCTTCTGGAGGAAGGTTTGACGTTCCACCTCTCTCCACCAACATAATCATGACCCTCTCCTTGGTTTATGATGCAGGCTGTCTCCTCTATCATTAATTCTCTGCATCCTCGGTAGACTTAAAATGCAGCAGAAAATTCTGACGGTCCTAATAAGTGTGCCTTTAACCCTGAGGAGATCTCTCTGATGAACATGAGGTTTACCAAGTAGATCTCATCCAAAAACAATAAACTAGATAGATGCATGGATGGGTGGATAGATGGTTACATGGCTGCCTGGCTGTCTGAGTGGATGTTGAATAGATGGCCTAAGATAGTTTCATATCACCTGGGACAACAAAGATCTTTGTCTCTGTGACCTACTCTCCAGGATTGCATTGTATTTTTCTCAGTGACTAAAAAATGCATCTGTTTTAATGGAGAATGATAGCAAGTACTTTTAATCCCAGTACTCAGAAGGCAGAAGCAGATGGATTTCTGGGAATTCAAGGTGTTTAAGGAGACCCTGTCTCAAAAGCAAAAAACAAAAATAAAGAACAAAAAAACAAGCAAACAATAAAAAATACTTATTCCAATCTTCAGTTAAGAAACAGATTCCCTGAACACCAAAGAAGCCCCTGGAGAGTAGAGGAAGTCTAGTTATGAGAACTGCATTCAGAGCAATGCTTAATAAGGACACAAATACAACTGAAATCTATCACATACTTAAAACGTCACTTTCTTAATTCTTATTCTTAGGGAAGGCTTTGTTATATTATTTTGCATATTCTCACATTTGGAGAAATAGAAGCCCAGGGAATTAAACCAGCTAGAAAGTAGAGGCTGCGTTTGAACTTAAATCACTGTGGCAGTGGAGCTCAGGCTCAAATTCACCGTGTTGTCATGTGCAGTCAGCACAACTTATCAACCCACAACTTACTGGTGTTCTGACAGCCTTCACTGATAATAAACAACCTGACTATTTTCACTAGCAATATATAACCTGAATGCTGCTGCCGCCACCACTTCTAGCCATCCATTAACTCTAGGCAGATGGTTCCTAAGTAAAATGACAATTTCTCTAAGGTGATCGCATACTGCCCTTCTTCATGAAATGCACCGTGATTCCATATTAACTAAGTTAAATATGGTAAATCTATGTTGACAAATCAGTATGGGGAAACACAATTATGCCCATAAACAAAAATGAAATTACACTATGAAAAGTACATTATGTCAATAAATATTTCCCTCCTTAGGAGAGGCGAACCCCATGTTGGACATGCTACATATTTATTCCCTGGGTTTTAACTCTGCTTGTGGAGCTTTATTTATGAGTCATAAGCTGTAACACAAAGTGAAGAATGAAACATAGTGGAGTTCAATGTGATGTTTACACTCTGGGAAACAGAAATCGACTTCATCATTCTAATGGGGCACATTGTGAACAGGGAAGGAAAGGGAAGGCCAAGGCCACCACAATTACCGAACGGTCTCAACAAGATGCTGAAACTGAGGTGAAAAAATCTCTACACACTATGCTTATTCACTGAAAGGAGGCAGGATGATACATGTCTTCTTTCCTACTAAGGACAGATTATTAAATAAAAAGGACACAAGAAACAGGAGGACTTGAAACAAGAAAAAGAGGGAAGATAAAAGAGAGGAAGAAAACAGGGCAGGTGTACAGGAGACATGAAAAGGATTAAGAAGGAAAACAGAGGGATGCTGAAGAGCAAAGGGAGGAAGTAGGAGACAGAGGAAAGAGGGTGGCCATGAAAAGGAGGGGAAGATAAAAATGAAACAGAGAAACGGACCTTCCTCCAGCTGTGGATGACTCCACATCTGCCACTGCTGCTTCAGCTCCAGAGGTTGCTTTGTGTAATTATTTCTAAATCTAGGACAGAATAAACCTGTCATCCTACTTTCTGTGAATATTAAGATACCATTGGAAAGAGCTACATTATTTAAAGCTTAGAGCAAAACAAAGGGAAAATATACTAACATACCTGTGGGCACATTTGTACCTGCATTTGACAATAAAAGAATGTCCGTATCTGTCTCCACTGTGAAATCATTATCATTCACAGGGCAGGGGAGAAGGCAGAGACTGTCAGGCTTCCCATTTCACATCATTTCTTCAGATGTCAGCTTCATAGCCGCAGCATCACATCCCTGTGAATTAAGACACATGTCAGCAGCAGCCAATATAAATGTAAAACATTCACTGTGAGGACATCTCTTCCCATTTCAAGAAAGAAGCCTGAAGTCAGACATGGAAAAATATCTCTTGGGGTGGGGGGGGGAGGAGAAAATCTAGCCATGATTTCTCATTTATTTAGGAATAAGCACATTCATTTTCTTTTGTAGAACAGACACCAGCAGGGTTTAACCCAAAGTGGGTAAGAGCTAAGTTCTGAGGGCAAGGCCAGAGAACACAGCAGAAGTTCAGTTAGAGATCTTTACAGTTCATAGTACTGTCAATCTAAACATTTTGTAGGAATGTCAATCTACACACCTTCAAATGTTGCAACCTTAAATCCATCCACGTCTATAGGAAGCAAGTATAACTGAGCATTTTGTTTTGTTTCTCTCTGATGAAGCATTTTTGTCTGATCCACTCAGTATATTTCAATGTTTATTCATTTGCCAAGAATAATTTGGAAATATACTACATGCATCACAGCCCTATATAGTTATGATAAACCAGAAGATTTTCTCTGAGCAGATTCGTATACCTGTGGAATAAACTTCAGCCAACTGTTGATTTGGGGAGGTTGCTCAATAGGTAAAGAACTCCTTGCACACACACGAAGATCAAAGCTTGGTTGGATCCCTAGAGCACATGCAAATACCAATGGGATGCAGCATCCCCCCTGTAATTCCAGCCCCAGAAGGTAGAGACAGGGAATTCCCAGATCAAACCAGTTAACTAGACTAGGTATATCAGTGAGCTCTGGGTTTGATTCAGAGCCCCTGCCTTAGTGAAGAAGGTGGCAAGACTGTTGAGGGTGATTCCTGACATCTGCATGCTCTTAAACACACACATATTCCCAAACATATGTTCTCACACACATATAAAACATATCTATACACACATCCACGCAGTACACACAAAAAATGGGAAAAGAAAAAAACTTAAGCAACAGCACGTGAAGAATGGAAGCTTGTATTCCAGAAGTGTTAATATTCCAGACGAGTGAGTACCACTGTATTTTAGAGTTCAAGACATTGGTGAAAAGAAAAAAGAGAAATTGTTTCTAAAGTTTATAAATATGAAGGAACTCTAAAATATAAATCCTAAGATTTGAAGTCCATTTTTAACCGCTATACTATGAAATATTACAAATGGCCTGTTTGATCAGAGATCAATCAAATATCCTATCAGATTACATGGAGAGAAATTGTAGCTGAAAGGACCGGAGAAGACTTCACAGGAGGAGCACCCTGGAGTGCGGGGCTGGGAACCGACAGTTTGTGGGATGACAAACCAGATCAGGTGTTGAGTAGAGAGCACTGTGGAGTCACAGGTGAAAGGTCTCTCTCAGCCACTACAGCTCCACTCATCATCTAATCTGACATCTAATCCAACATCCCCAAACATTCCCTCCTCAGCACAAGAAACAACAGAGAGCCTGAAATGTAATTTGCTCAATCCTCCTAAAGGGTGAGAAAACCGAAATCCAAGTCAAACACTTACACCACAGCCTGTGGGGTTGGCTGCCTCCCTGATATATTAGCTATTTGCAAAAGCATATCTGAGTGTCTCACTCAATGACTTGTTCCAATTCTTTCATCAGAAATGGTCAGGCTTAGTGGGTGAAGCTTCTGCCAAGCAAGCATGGGGGCTGTAATTTGTCCTCAGAACCATGTAAATGTCCGGTGGGTATGATGACCTGCTTGTAAATCTAGCTTTTGAAGGCAGAAATAGGGGAATCCCAGAGCAAGCTGACTTCTGAGTCTTACCACACAGGATAGCTATAGGTTTGATCAACAGACAATGTCTCAATGAATAAGATGGAAGAATTATCACAAATGATTCTCAACATCAGCCTTGGGCTTCCACATGCATGCATGCACACACACACACACACACACACACACACACACACACACGCACACACATGCACGCCCACACACATGGGCACCCTTACCCACCACAGCCACGCCCAAAAATGGAGAACAAATAGCATTTCTAGTTTGGTATCAATTACAAAATAATGAAAACAAAGGTCATTCTAAGACATAGTCAGGAAGTTAATAAGCTGGAGTTGATAAAGGGAACAGATACCATGAATAAACACTATGGAAGGAACAAACCCTGGCCATTAGCCTCAGAAAGCTTTGCACTGTTCTGGACTCTACCATTTTGGAACAGCCAGGATCCATGAGGAAACCAGAAGGAACTTATTACAGGATCCAAATCTTAACCAGGGCTCAGAGGCTCGGGAGAAAACTCAAAAAGAATGAGAAAATCACTCAAGAGCACAGCATGGGCTGTTTTAGCACTTAATATTTGGAAACTTAGCATCCATGGGCTGTGTAGGAGGAGAAGACACAGTATTAGTTTAATGTAAGGCTGCCATTGCTGAAAATTCATAGTAGTGTCTCACAGCTGTCTAAGGTCAAAGAGATAGCCATCAGCGAACAGAGCAGATCATCAGAGTGGGCACCCAGCAGAATGGGCACCCAGGAGAGTGGGCACACAGCAGAGTGGGCACACAGCAGAGTGGGCACACAGCAGAGTGGGTACCCTGGAGTGTCGGCCAGAACTTCCCTCTTGATTCTCCCCTTGTCTCCAAGCGTCAGAGAACTCCAGACTTTCAGGGGATGTTGCTACAATTTTGCCTTCCAAAATTTTATCCCAATTTCAGCCTAAACCCTTCTTGGAAGGATCTTAGAGAATGTTGTCACCCACAAAGGAAGTCTACAACACAGAAGAGATCAGCCAAATTCAACCTGTAGGTCAAACCCAGTTTAGTACCTGTTGTTGGAGAGAAATTGACCAGACACAGTCATGTTTATTTGCTGACAAGTTTAGCATCGTCTGTCCCAGAAAGCAAAGTATGATGGTTTGGATAAGAAATGTCCCCCATAGGCTCATGCATCTGACCACTCACTGCCTCATTAGTGGCAATGCTTGGTAAAATTATAGAACCCACTTATTGTAGCTAAAGAATTTCTCTCCAGCTCCTACCAAGTCCTGCCAGTCCCGGAGCCCACTTATAAAATAAACACACAAACTCTTACATTATTTAAACTGCTTGTCCATTAGCTCAGGCCTATCATTGTCTAGCTCTTACTCTTATATTTAGCCCATTTCTATTAATCTATACTTTGCCATGTGGCTCGTGGCTTACTGGTACCTTACATCTTGCCTGTCCTGGTGGCAGCTCCAGCCAGTCTCCTCCTCAGCCTTCCTGTTCCCTCAATTCTCCTTTCTGTTAGTCCCACCTATACTTCCTGTCTGGCTACTGGCCAATCAGTGTTTATTTATACAGAGCGATATCCACAGCACTGGCTCCTCGTCGGGGAATAGAACCCTGGTCTCCTGCGTGACAGGCGGGAATACTCACCACTATACTTACGGGGAGTATCATTACCGCAACAACTTATGAGTGAGTACATACCATATTTGTATTTCTGAGTCTGAGTTACCTCACTCAGTGTGATATTTCCTAGTTCCATCCATTTGCCTGCAAACCTCATGATGTCATTGTTTTTCTCTGCTAAGTAGTACTCCATTGTGTATATGTACCACATTTTATTTATCCATTCTTCAGTTGAAGGGCATCTAGGTTGTTTCCAGGTTCTGGCTATTACAAATAATGTGGCTATGAACATAGTTGAGCATGTGTCCTTGTGGTATGATTGAGCATTCCTTGGGTACATGCCAGGAGTCGTATAGCTGGGTCTTGAAGGAGGTTGATTCCCAATTTTCTAAGAAAGTGCCATATTGATTTCCAAAGTGGCTGTACAAGTTTGCATTGTCACCAACAGTGTAGGAGTGTTCTCCTTGCTCCACATCCTCTCCAACATAAGCTGTCATCAGTGTTTTTGATCTTAGCCATTCTGATGGGTGTAAGATGGTATCATAGAGTCGTTTTAAAGGATAACCAGACTGCAACTCACAACTCCGGGGAGGCTACCTAGTAAAGAGGACCCTAAGAAAGACATAGGGATCACCCAGCGACAGAGAAATGGATGAGATCTACATGAGCAAACTGGGGGTGAGGGGGAGCAATGGAGGGCAAGGGTCAGGGGAAAGAGAGCTTAGGGGAGCAGGAGGTTCCAGCTGGATCAGGAACAGAGTGGGAGAACAAGGAAAGAGACACCATGATAAATGAAGACCCCATGGGAATATGAAGAAGCAGAGTGCTAGAAAGGTCCCCAGAAATCCACAGATACCTCCACTATAGACTACTGGCAATGGTTGAGAGAGTGCCTGAGCTGACCTACTCTGGTGATTGGATGGCTGAATGCCCTAACTGTCATGATAGAACTCTCATCCAGCAACTGGTGGAAGCAGATGCAGAGATCCATGGCCAAACCCCAGGTGGAGCTCCAGGAGTCCAATCGGCGAGAGAGAGGAGGAATTATATGAGCAAGAGATATTGAGACCATGATTGGAAAAAGCACAGGGACAAATAGTCAATCTAGCAGAAACACATGAACTGTGAACCAATAGCTGAGGAGCCCCCATGGATCTGGACCAGGCCCTCTGGATAAATGAGACAGTTGATTAGCTTGACTTGTTTAGAAGGCCCCCAGGCAGTGGAACCAGGACCTGCCCTTGGTGCATGAACTGGCTTTTTGGAACCTAGGGCCTATGCTGAGATACTTTGCTCAGCTTTGGTGTGTGGAAGGGGGACTGGACCTGCCCCAACTGAATCTACCAGGCTGGGTTGAATCCCCAGGGGAGACCTTGCCTTGGAAGGTGTGGGAATGGGGGGTGGGTTGGGGGGGAAGGCTGGGAGTGGGAGGAGGGAGGACAGGGGAATCTGTGGCTGATATGTAAAGTTAAATTAATTATAAAATAAAAATATTTTTTAAAAAATTAAATAAAAGTATCAAGTATGTTGAGAATCCAAAAAAAAAAATGGAACCCATAGGATATAGAGCCTTGCTCCTAGAGGGAGCAAGGGCATGGGCTTTGATGTTTTATAGCCTGGGACCATTTCCTGTTATCTTTTTCTGCTTTCTGTGTGGAGATGAGCTGTGATTTCTCTGTTTCCTGGCTGCTAGGACAGCTTCACACTCCTGCTGTGTGCTTTCCTCACCATGACTGACTGGATCCATTGGAAACAGTGGGCCAAATTAACCCTTTTCTTCCTGAGCTGACTTTAGCCAGGTATCTTACCATAGTAACACAAAGGTAACTAAAACAGAAATCTCTCAAATTCTTGCTTGTTCCCGTCAGAAGTTTGTCATAACAATGAGAAAAGTAACTGAAACCGAATCTGAATAGGATCCCCACCAGATGCTTAAATGCGGGGAATTAATCATACAGGGGAAACTCTGTTCCAATAAAGGAATACTACTCTAGACCATTAAAAGGGCAACTAGTGGTGGCAAAACAAGATACTGAATCATTATATCTGCAGAGACTCTGACCGTAGCAGACTGTCGTGAGAGGCAGAAATGGCCACCTAACAGCCATAATCCACCCTTTGCAGTCAAGTCGATAGGACTGAACCACAGCTGATTGCTTATTATTGTTATATGGACTTCAGTGGCTTCTTCTCCTCTCTGGTCCTGTAGTCTCTAAAAACTGAAATCGTTTTTACTTTTGATAGCTATTTTGAAGATAACTTGAGCTAATGTCTCCTATGCACTAGAATAAAGCAAAGCATATTAATATCTCAATACGTGTCCAGTTTTTTTTTCTTCAAATATCTTCTTCCCAAAATCTGGACTGAGTGCCAGACGTACAGACAGTAGGGAAAGCCTGTGTTCACGAACCATCTATTCTTCCAGAGAAAACTTAGCAATAGGCAAAGAAGTAAACATTCACTATTTCATAGGGCTGATTATAAAAGCCATAGACAAAACTGAAGCCAGGTCTGAAATACATAAAGTAGCCAGAGAGATGGCTCAATGGCTAAGAGTACTTGTTGCTCCTCAGAGGGTTTAGGTTCCATTCCCAGCGCCCACACTGTGACTCACAAGGGTCTGTAACTCCAGTTCCAGGGGATCTGATGTCTTCTTCTGGCCTCTTCAAGCACCAGGCACACAGTGGTACACAGACATACACGGAGGCAAAATATCCATATATATAAAATAAAATTATATATCATATACATGAAAGGAATATTTAGTTGGTGTTTTAGTTGCATGAAAAAGTTTTCATTGACAGTGTGAGGGTTGAGCTATGCATTTTGAACAGGTGAGTTTATTAAGAATTGACCAAGTAAAAATAAAAGGCTAAATATCAAGTCACAAATAGAGAGGAGCAGCAGATAATAAAATGTCATCAGAACAGATGCTCAAAGTATCCATCAGAGGCCACTGGAGTAGCCAAATTGAGAGAGTAAATATAAGGTAACATCATCAGACTGGAGGCTTACAACCTTCCAGCAGAAATTGACTGCTAAAGCCCCATTTAAACTATCTGCTGGAGTTCACAGTGGAGGGTCCTAAGCAGAGCAGAATATGGCCCTAGGTGAGGCTTCCAATTGAAAACAAATACCAGCAGATACATAGCTCCATCAAATAAGGTGTTTGCAATCATCCAGAAGAAACTGACTGGGGAAACTGAGGCAGGCAGCCTGATTTCCCAATAGAGGGTGCTTGGCAGAGGGTCCACTCCAGTTTGCTGTTCCCACTGAAGACATCTTTATATTATCATCAGTGGTAGCCTTGTTTGGAGACAGTTTATCTTCTAGCTGTCCTCAAGGACACATTTTTAACATCCTTAGCTGTTTGCTGCTTTTCCTTACTTCTCTGGAAGACTTAAGGGACCAGCCTGCCCAGAACAGGGAGTTTTGGAGACTGTGAAGGGAGGCTTCTTGCTCCAGGGGTCTGCTTTCATCAAGCCCAAATAGCACATGGCAATTTACCAACACAATGTCCATTGCAGAACATTTTAAAAGATACAACTATTTTAAAAATCTATTGGAACTAGCCAATGTGCTGAGGTAGACATACCAGCAGTAGTCTCCTACAATTAAACTTGTGTCCTGATCTGTGAGGCGACTGAAGGGACATGAGCCAAATTGCTACAAGTTCAGCAATGAAGCAACATTCCAAATATTAAAACTAGAATGTATATGCCCAGGAGTTTTTAAATATAAATGTCTTAATTATCTAAGTTATTAGGTCTAATATAGCTATCTCCTATTTTAAAATAATTGTATGTCAGTAACTTAAGCTGAATTGGGGGTTATTGCTCTAACATCCTTCAGGCTGGGATGACTGGGATCCATGTATATTTGGGGTAAGAAAATACACATCTTCATTATAATAAAAGACTCTATTTCCCACTGACTGGGACATGTATATTAACTTCATACATGGCTATGGTGATCTCTTAAATTTTTAAATGTTATTTGGTCAAGAGCACCCCTATGGAGTGACAAATTTCTATATTTCTAGAAGAATTTGAGATGGTGAGAATGCTGACAGTTTGATCTGAGTTAAAGGCGACCCTCCCTTCTCAATCACCCCTCACTTTAATGTCTATTGAATTGTATCACTCGCAGCTGGAGCTGCCTGGCAAAATCAGAACAATCATCCCTTGCCTGGATCTGGAAAGCCCCAGAATAAAATATCCCAGTATGTTTTCACCAGCACTTTCAGTAACTCTTACCCCTCCATGAAGCACAGAGAACAAATTGTCTTCGGTCACTTCAAAACTTGAAAGGAAACAAAATAATGACTTCAAACCTTTATAACCTAAAAAGTAAAATGTCGTTGCATGACTCCTCATTATCTACTTTACCTATTCAATGAACATTTAGAGGGGACATAAAACATACAAGTCACTGTTGGGAGTACTTAGAATATTAGCATGTTTAATCTTAAACAGCCCTATAGCATGCATATGCTTACAGTTTTTCTAGTGAGGAGACAGGCATGTAGGAGAACTTGCCAAGTCTAATATGTTTAGTGTCTAAACTACAGTTTGAAGTCTTGCAGCCCGGCTCTTGACAGGTTCTCTTATCAACTAGTGGACATTCCAATCCTCTTATTTGTTCTAATTCTAGTTGTTGAAGTATCTGTCAGAAAACTCAGTATGAACACAAGAAGGGGATTTTAGAGTATGTAATGTTTTTGTGATTATAAAATTGATATTTATTTGTATTGGTTAGTTTTTATTGGCAGCTTGATACAACCTAGAGTCACTTCAGTTAAGAAACTGCCCAGATTAGGTTGGCCTGTGGCCGTGTCTGTGGGAGATAGTCATAACTGATGATTTATGTGGAAGAACCCAGTCCACTATGGGCAGCACCATCCCTAGGCAGGTGGCCTGGGCTCTACAGGGAAACTAAATGAGTATGAACCAAGCAGCGAGCCAATAAGCAGCATTCCTCCATGGTCTCTGCCACTGATTCCTGCCTTCCTGAGTTCCTGCCCTGACTTCCTTCAGTGATAGACTGTGAACTTGAAGTATAAGATGAAATACACATTTTCTTTATCAAGTTCCTTTTGGTCAGAGCAACAGAAAAACAAGCTTCAATATTTGTGTCCAAAATTTCAAAATATAGAAAAGAAGACAGTGACAAAATCATTGTTGTAAATAACTACCATTAATATTTCCGTGTAAAGATTGAGGTGTTTTCTGTATGTCAGCAAAAATGTGTATGTGTTGGAGGATCAGCACACCCTGCCTTTGCCCATTTTATGATGTTGTGGATAATATTATCATTGAGTGTTCTTGCTGTCGCAAAGATCAGTGAGGACCACATAGTTTAAGTCAATGATAATATGTGCCGTTCTTTATCGTGTAGATCATTTCTGCCTTTACCTTTCACAATTATGAATACCATCACAAAAATATGTTGAGCCTACTTCTGCTTGTTTCTTCCACGTGTGTCTCTTGGAATGAAATTACTAGGTCAAAGGATACACTAGGTTATTATGAACTCCAGAGAAGGCCCCAGGGAAAGGCTGTAGTAATTCGGAAGAGAATGTTAACTTTTTTCTGCCCCCAAGCTTTTTAGATGGTCTCATGCCATCTAAGAGATGCTTTGAGACAGACGCTCACAGGAGCACAGGAGAATACACTTTCCCTCCTGCACATCTCTCCAGAATGAGTCCAATCAAACACTATTGTGTGATAGTGAACTGCAGACACAGGGCAAAGAGAGTTGGAGAAAGGACCTGGCATGGGCTTGATTCTACATATGTACGGCACATGGCTTAGAAAAGCAATAACTAAATACTAATTAGCCATCAATAATTTGAGCTTCACAGTTCAGACAGCTATAGCATCTACATAAAGGAGGCCTGCCATGCCACAAAGCTAAAGGGTTTTTTCACTCATGTGGAAGACTTCTGCTTCTGAAAGGGTGCTCACCAATAGCCAGCCATGTTCTTGTGTGCCTGTAGCTCCAACATTATAATTTCCTCATTTCTACGAGGAAGTGAATCTGGGACTTTTTTCCTGTGTAATCACTCAACTTTAAGATGCTGGCAGTGAATTTAATTTGAGCAGTGGTGCACTAGGCACAGGATATATCGCCTCTAATTTGACCTTTTAGGACTAATTCCATTTTCACTGTAATTCTTTAGTTTTATGCTAGTGTCTTTGAACTAGCCGAAGAAGTAGACACAGAGGGAGAGCATCTGTACCAGACACACTGCCTGGAAGCAGCCTGAACTTGACAGCAGCGCCTCCTGTCTTCAGCCCGGGTGTTGATTATTAAGATGAAGTGGTCTATAAAGAGGCTAGCAGGCCAGACTGAGAGGAGAAGCCAGCTTTAAAGAATTCCTTATCACCCGTGACCGTATGAATGACTGCCACTTTACACTCATCTAGTTATGCCTGAAACATTCTGGTAGGAAAACTCATATTGCCTCCTAGAAGCTGGCCTATAAACAACAGTCACTAGAAGCAGCTGGCATCATGATCTGTTTTAATAGGCTTCTTGATTTATTTCTGTATTTTAGCACTACATGTTAAACTGCTAACTTACCAAGTCCTAGCATGTTATTTTCCAATAAAATACATTTTTGCAAGCATCTTTCTATGCCAGTTTCTTTTTATGGGATGTTTTCCATTGTACAGATATTCTGATTGATCTTCAGAAGTTGAGAAACAGAAAGTGTCCTTAATAAGGAGTTGGTGGCCAGACAGCTTGGAAAGTACATACACTCCCTGTTGTGAAATTTTTTGTCTCAACTCCCAGATCTCCATGAACTCCATCCACATCTTCAATACAGCAATACACTTTGAGTATTGAGGTGTCTGGCTTCCAGAGTGTCCCAGTGACTTCCTGCTTTCCTCATAGCAATCTGGGCTTCTAAAACATTCCAAGAAAGAAACTGACCTTACATAACACAGAGCAGTGGCTCAGAGTGGAAAGCTGCTGAATTCATGTTATCTCCTAGTGTTTCCATTCCAGAGCATGATTATGACTCTTTGAAAAGATCAGACTTTATGTTTTGCTATTCTTTGCTAATAAAAAACAGATAAATTAAAAGTAATTTATCTCCCTTGACATTTTAAGTATAATTTGAATATTAGTTACTGTTCTGTTGTGTGATAAAATACCATGACCAAGAGCAACTAAAGAAAGAAAAAAGTTACATTGGCTTACCTTTCTGGGGGCTAGCGTGCTGGCTAGTTTTTATGTCAACTCAATACAGGCTGAAGTAATTTCGGAAAACAGAACATAAATTGAAAAAAATGCGCCCACTGGATTCACCTATGGGACATTTTCTTGATCAATGATTGATGTGGGTGGGTCCATCCCACAGGAGTTGGGGCCACTCCTGGGTGGGTGGTCTTGGAAAGCA
>CABHPH010143221.1:25742-41649 GCA_902168325.1 Peromyscus nudipes
ATACAAGCATGTATGGGGCATTTCTCATCCAAACTGCCATAGTTTGCTTTGCAGAAGTTTAAACTGGTTGACATAACCTGTCCTAGGACAGTTCAAGTCCACAAAAAGTCATATAAGTGACAATAGCAGTAATAATGGGTCAGCCAACAAAATCTTAGGACAAAAGGAAGGTCGTCGTGTCCGTCTGAAACGGTGGAACTACCACAGGGCCCCAGTGTGATTTTCTGAATCTCTGTGATGCATACAAACTGTTTTATCTCGGCAGGCAACATCTTGGACTGCCCACAAAGCATCTACTCATTCAACCATAGTTCAAACTGTATTATGAGGAACAGAGTGGGCAATAGGACTGCTGTGTGCCCCACATTCTTTTTCCACAATAGGTGCACGGGTGGAAATCCATCGTCAATGAAATAGAATAGAGAAGAATCCATGCTGTCTACTTTCAGGTCACCCAGGATTCTGGCACCCCCTAGCCCTCAGTCCAGGAATATGTGTGCAGGCACATGCTGCAGAAAGTTGGTAATCACATGCATGATGCTGTGGCAATTTGTAGAGCATATGCAAGGTGCAGCAGAGGGTCAATGAACACAGCAGGCAGGCAGAAGCAGAGGGGTATCATAGCATTCTCTGGGTATTCACAAGTACTCAGAGCCCATGCTGCATTTACAGGTCCTGCTCTCACAGCACCTAAAGGTGGTAGTGAGCCAGACCTGGCAGAACTTGAGCGAACTCACACCTGCATAAGGGTAAAGTGGACAAGCCAGAGTGTTAAAAGCATGTCAGGAGCAGAACGGGACTTTTCCATAGCAGTATAACTTATTTCATCCCCTGCTTTGCCTTATACAAATTGTGTGCAGAATGCTATGACAAAACCAAGCCATTCGGAGAAGTGAGATATAAGGTGACCCATGACCAAATGAGGACACTTCATAGAAGAAGATGCAAAGTCGACCCATGATAAACAAGCTAAATGGTGTCTTGGAAAAGAGGGTCACTCTGCCTAAATGCATGCATAATTTCAGCATAGGTGCAACTATGAAAAGTGTAAAGTAGAAAGTAAAAGTAAGCCATTATAATTAATCATTCTTCCCATAGGCGTACCAGCAGGCTAGACAGAACAGAGAGTGATAAATGAATTTGGGGTCCATGCACTTGCTCTCCCTTATATCCAGAATGGCCTCCCTAGAATCCAGCCTGACTCATTCACTGCCTTCGGTTCTTGTCTCTCACATCATTTCAGTGAAGAGATGAGTCTTCTGAGCCTGTAACATACTTTCCCTACAACATGGATTATATTTGAAGTGTTATGTACAAATGTGCACACATGCACTCGTGCGGGTATGTATCCCTGCTCGGAAACACAATTATTTCTTTTAAAGTTTATGTTTCTCTCTGTTAAACTGTAAGACTCTAATTTAAGGGACTTCGTATTGTTCATGGCTCTGTCCTTATAACCTGTTTTGTACTGCGAATGTACTTGGTCAGTTGCTATTACTTGAATTATTGCTAAATATATGAGTTAAGCCCAGAAGCTTCTCTTCTTGGTGCCTTTTATACTACAGTGTTTACAGTATTTACGTTATACTTTAGCATTCTGTAGCAGCATAACATTGAAAAGTAGAAGATCAGGGTTTTGTAAGTAGAGGCTGAAATGAGTCATTTTGTGTTATAGATGAATCCATTCTGATGGTAGAGGAGTGGAAGGGAATTGACAGGGAAGGAACTGAGATGATGAAAACCAATTAAGACATTTCCTGTACAAAAAGAAAATGAAGTCAGTAGGAGCATGAGCCACTAGGGAGTCCAAGATGAAATGAAGCATTAACCTTCCATACTAGCAAGACCTAACAGGCTTCATGGTGGTTAAATGTCCAACTGTGCAGCACAACAGGAAAGATAGTGTCGAAGGCAACTTTGAGGTTTCTGCCAATTGTGAAATCATTAACTGCTTTCCGCAGACAAAAAGCACAACAGCAAGGCTAAGTTGCTTCTGGAAGGTGATGCCACCTCTTGGAAGAATGTCAAGTGAAATTCTAGGGTATTGGTGAAAGCATGAAAACTATGGAAATGGAACTCACTGAGAAGTCAGGACAGGAATGAGCAATTTAGGAATCACCTGCTTTAGATGGCTTTGAGACTGTGGAAATAGCTCAGACCACAGCATTTACATCTTTCTTGGGCTTATTCCATGAGATCCTATGTGCAAGAGACTCATTTCCTTTAGAGTAGGAATTGTGTTTTATACTATGAATTTATCCTTTGCATCACCAATTATTTCCTTGAGAATAGCCATGTTCAATAAACATTATTCATGTGTTTCAATTAATATCATTAAGCATACAGTATATCTTGACTTAAAGTAATATTTGTCTTCACATATCTGAAATATGTCTTATAATTTATGAGTAGTTACCATGTTTATGTTTAATTTTTCCACTGGTGTTTTATATTTTTTTAGGGCATCAAGTTTACCTCAAAGCAGTATAACATAGAACATTTGTGTTTGATTTTATCTAAAACAAATTAATTAGATATTAGCAGTTTCTTTTGAAATTAGAAAATTTTTAAACAGCACTTTAATAAATGCTATACTATCATGCAAAAACCATTGATGAATACTATGTTTTTAAGAAATTCTCTAAATTGAACTACATGTATGAATATGAGCAGTTCATCTCCCTGTGGCTTTTTACAATATTGCATAGGCTGTTGTATAGAAACATTCCACATTTTCCTTATTGTATAGATCTCAAATTTCTGGATCCAAAGAACTACAGATATATTTGGAATATTATAAGAATGTTTTGAAATGAACACATAAGCCTTCACATTAACCCTAGACATCAAATAAAACACAAAGAGTGTTTATTACCTTAGCATTGTGAGACAGAATGTCTGACAGAGAAAGAGGAGTTTGTGGGCTCACTGCTTGAGAAAGGGAGAGGCTCATCATGGAAAGGGAAACTTGCAGAGTTCAAAGTTTCAGGAACATGTAGCCGTGGCTCCTTGCGTCACAGACAACCAGGAAATGGAATTCAGGAACAGCAGTATCACCTTCCAAGGCCAACCCTGGTGAACTACTTCTGCCAGCCAGGCTCAACCTGAGAGGTTTCATAGCCTCCCAAACCAGTGTTACCAACTGGGAAGCAAGCATTTAAAACCTTAGCCCATGGATGACACTTCATATTCAACCTATAACAAAAAGCAACTTGGAAGAAAAGGAATATATTAATGAAAGTTATTGTTCAGAAACTAGGGAGACTAATATTCTATTTTCAAGCACAATTTTTGTTGAACACAACCAGTAAATTAAGTCAACATGCCCCATGGACTGTGCTCATAGCAGCTATTCTCCAGTGCATTTAAACCTGTTGATGGGATATTTTGCCTCTGCTTGCTCTTGAGAGATATATAACCTCAAATGATCATCGTGTTAACTCTGTATCTAAAAGTCTAGCCACAGAGTTTAACCCTGATTCACAATTGTATAATGTTCTGTCTAGAGACTGACGTCTGCTACCCTCTCATTGCTGTGCTGGAGAACATCAGGGTCAAAATCATCAGACAGAAATCAAACAGACATCACCTGACTGCCTACATTATAAGCTGACTTAATAAGCCCTGAACTCAGCACACCCTTCAGTTTGATACTTTCACTCTTAAATGATTTTCTGCCTTTCTCAGAGATTTCCCAACTCATACATTTAGTTAAAGTCTACCTTCTGCTGCTCCTGTGGGGCTCTTTGGGCTCAGTCATATGACTATGGACTCTCTCATTGGAGAAGGAATGGAACTTCTAAGGAATTTTCTGGATGCGTTCCAAATGGCTGGTAGGCAGGTTCTCTTTTGACCTGCATGTGAAGCTCACTCACCCTTGGTCCACAAAAATTCTGTGATATCAGACAAATCCAAACCAAGCAGCAGCTACTGGACTGGCAAGGGAGTGAATGGGTGGGAGCCGTCTGCCAAGCTATGGCTGGGATTCAACCATAGCAGAAATGATTTTCCTCGAAATGCCCGTGGTATGTGCTAGCTGTGGCAGTACTCACAGTACTCACGGTACTCATTCACGGTACTCACGGTACTCACGGTACTCACGGTGCTCATAGTGCTCACGGTACTCACGGTACTCACGGTGCTCACGGTACTCACGGTGCTCACGGTACTCACAGTACTCACGGTACTCACGGTACTCACAACCGCTTCCCTCTGATGGACGGTGTTACTCAGTGTACAGTTCACACTAGAGAATCACCGAGTCCTGCCCTGCAAAATCTCCTACAACCTCTTTCTTTGTTTCCTCATTTTCTCTTTTCTTCCCTTCTTTCTTGTGCTGGGGATAAAACCGGGACCTCATACATGCTAAGCAAGCACTCTTTGAGCTTTGAGCTGCTTCCCTAGCCCTTCAACAACCTAACTTGTAGCACCCTTTTTAGAAAAAGAAGTTCTAGAACTATGTAATCTCTTCTCATTGCTTTCCTTTAAATGTACATCTTAATTTTCTAATTATCATCATGAATTCTTGTCTGAGACCTGGGGTTCTATCTTAGTGGCAGAATGATCGCAGACCAAGTACGAGGACCTGGGACTGATTAACAGAACCACATGAAAAATCCTGTCTGTTTTTCCTGGAATCCTCACCTGAAATATGCAGTTGCAGAAGAACAAAGCTTATCATTAAAGATGTTATTTGGACAATTTTGATGTTTCATTTCCTTGATTAGTACGCAATAGATATATTCTTTCTTGATAGCTTCACATAAGGAAAAATATTCTGGAATGTATAAAAGAAATTAATACAACTTGTATATCAATAAAAATTTATGATTCCCAAATTGAAGACCCTGACATTAATCCACACACATATGAACACCTAATTTTTGACAAAGAAGCCAAAACCGTACAATGGAAAAAAGAAAGTATCTTCAACAAATGTGCCGGCATAACTGGATGTCAACGTGTAGAAGACTACAAATAGATCCATATCTGTTGCCATGCACAAAACTCAAGTCCACGTGGATCAAAGACCTCAACATAAATCCAGTTACTCTGTACCTGATAGAAGAGAAAGTAGGAAGTAGTCTTGAATGCATTGGCACCAGAGATCACTTCCTAAATATAACACCAGTAGCACAGACACTGAGAGAAACAATTAATAAATGGGACCTCTTGAAACTGAGAAGCTTTTGTAGGGCAAAGGACATGGTCAACAAGACAAAATGACAGTCTACAGAATGGGAAAAGATCATCACCAACCCCACATCTGACAGAGGGCTTATCTCCAGAATATATAAAAAAGTCAAGAAACTAGACATCAAAATACCTAACAGTCCAATTAAAAAATAGGCTATAGAGCTAAATAGAGAATTCTCAACAGAAGAAGCTCAAATGGCTGAAAGACATTTAAGGAATTGCTCAGCATCCTTAGTCATCAGGGAAATGCAAATCAAAATGGCTCTGAGATACCACCTTACACCCGTCAGAATGGCTAAGATCAAAAACACTGAAGACAGTTTATGTTGGAAAGGATGTGAAGCAAGGAGAATACTCCTATACTGTTGGTGGGAGTGCAAACTTGTACAGCCACTTTGGAAATCAGTATGGTGGTTTCTCAGAAAATTGAGAATCAATCTTCCTCAGGACCCAGCTATACCACTCTTGGGCATATACCCAAGGAATGCTCAACCATACCACAAGGACACATGCTCAACTATGTTCATAGCAGTATTATTTATAGTAGTTAGAACCTGGAAACAACCTAGATGCCCCTCAACTGAAGAATGGATAAATAAAATGTAGTACATATACACAATGGAGTACTACTCAGCAGAGAAAAAAATGACATCATGAGGTTAGCAGGCAAATAGATGGAACTAGAAAATATCACCTTGAGTGGGGTAACCCAGACTCAGAAAGACAAAAATGGCATATACTCACTCATAAGTGGATACTAGATGTAAAGCAAAGGATAACCAGACTGCAACCCACAGCTCCAGGGAGACTAGCTAGTAAGTAGGACCCTAGGATAGACACAGGGATTGCCCAGCAATGGAGAAATGGATGAGATCTACATGAGCAAACTGGAGGTGAAGGGAGGTAATGGAGGGCAAGGGATGGGTGAATGAGAGCTTAGGGGAGCAGGAGGTCTGAGTTGGATCAGGAACAGAGTGGGAGAACAAGCAAAGAGATACCATGATAAATAAAGATGCCATGGGACTTAGGAGAAGCAGAATACTAGGGAAGTCCCCAGGAATCCACAAAGATGACTCCACCATAGACTATTGGCAATGGTCAAGAGGGTGCCTGAGCTGACCTACTCTGGTGATCAGATGGCTGAATGCCCTAACTGGCATCAGAGAACACTCATCCAGTGACTGATGGAAGCAGATGCAGATATCCATGGCCGGGTCCCAGGCAGAGCTCCAGGAGTCCAATCGACAAGAGAGGACGGATGCTATGAGCAAGAGATATCGAGACCATGATTGGAAAAAAGTACAGAGACAACTAGCCAAACTAGTGGAAACACATGAACTGTGAACCAATAGCTGAGGAGCCCCCATGGCACTGGACTAGGCCCTCTGGATAAGTGAGACAGTTGTTTACCTTGAACTGTTTAGGGGGCCCCCAGGCAGTGAGACCGGGACCTGTCCCTAGTTCATGAGCTGGCTTTTTGGAACCTAGTGCCTATGGTAAGACACTTGGTGCAGCCTTGGTGCAGGGAGGAGGGGCTTGGACCTGCCTCAACTGAATGTACCAGGCTCTGCTGACTCCTCATGGGAGACCTTGCCTTGGAGAAGGTAGGAATGGGGGTGAGTTGGGAGGGAAGGCTGGGAGTGGAAGGGGGGAGGACAGGGGAATCTGTGGTTGATATGTAAAATGAATAGAAAATCTCTTAATAAAAAAATAAAAAATAAAAAAAATTTATGATTCCAACAAAATGAAAGTACTTGAAAATTGTGCAGAGTCAGGTCTCTGACATATTACTCATGGAGAATGTTGCACCAGAGCACACAACCCTTCCTTCAGGCCTTCCTGGCTACATAATTCTCAAAAAGCATATCTCCTTCCAAGAGTTAGGTCCTGAGTCTGAAAAGGTAAAAGCCTCAGAGGTAAGGAGTACTGATTTCTAGATACAGGTACTTGAATTTGGCAGATAAAGACTCTTGCCTCCAAGCCTGACGACTTGACTTTGATCCCTAGGATTCTCAAGGTGGAAGGATAAAAAGATACCTGTAAGTTGTCTTCCAACCTCTACATGTGTGCATGTACAGATAGATAGATAGATAGATAGATAGATAGATAGATAGATAGATAGATAGATAGATAGATAGATAGGACACAAATATCATGGGAGTAACCAACCACTTTCTGATTGGATTTAAGTCCTGTTCCACAAGATGAAACCCATACCTGGCTCCATTATCGGTCTAAGAACCTATGCTGGACAGATCATAAGCACTGGAGGAGAACCTACTATTATTATACTGCTTAATCAATGTAGTGCTAAACAGACTCCTAGTGACTTATTATGCCCACAGATCAATGCCTCTCTCAATCTTCACCTAAGATGTTTCTATTCCCAGTAGATTGTAATTAACACAGTGAGCCACAGGTGGCTAAGATTCAGGGAATAAGAGACCTCAAAATGTCCAGCACTGATGGGAACATATCACACACACATACACACACACACACACACACACACACACACTCACATACCTACTCCCAAGCCTCAGGGATCATTTCAGAAAATGGAGCAAAAAGAGTGTAAGATCCACATGTGGTGGATGGCTGCAAGAAAACATTATCTTCTGGACACAGCACGGCAACTTCGCATATGAACTCATAGTGGTTAAGACACCATGTACAAAATCTATGCAAGCCCAAGCTAGATCAAATCCCAATATATAGAGAGGAGTAGGGCACATAATCCCACCCATAGACATTGAGCTATCGGCAATTGTTAGCTGCTGGGAAAGGAAGAGACAGTTTTCTCTAAGAGTGTAGCCCCTAGTAAATCAACCACATTTAGGCAGCACAAATTGGTTTTAAAAGATTAAAAAATAAAAGTACACAAATTTGGGTGGGCAGGAAGAGGAATTCTGGTAAGAGTTGAGGAAGGGGGCAAGGTGAATATGAACAAAAGAGATTGTATGAAACTCTCAAATAAGTAATAATTTTTTTTAATTTAAAAGGTACTCCATGAAGTCAAATGTCTTAGGAAGATGCAAAGCACCAAATCAGCAAGACTTGTGTGCACACCTTATGTGAAAATTGAAGAAGTGGTATGGATGGCTGGAGAGATGGATCTGATGTTAAGAACACTTGCTGCCTGCTCTTCCACAGGACTATCAAATGCCCTCTTCTAGACTCTGCAGCACCTCATGTGCACATGTATTTACACGCATGCACACACACATCACACACACACACACACACACACAAATAAGAAACGAATTGTTTAAAAAGAATTGATTATTAGAAATACAGATGCAATTATGGACCATATTTCCTATTTGCTTTGGTCCCTGACTTTTCTTGTCATGGGCAGCATAGTTAGTTTTGTAGATACAGTTAGCCAATACAAGGAATGCACACATTCTTGGATTATTTGATAATAGTTGTAATGACAAACAATTCAAATATCAAGTTGACATTGGATAAAAAGATATTCTTTTCTTCCTTTTATTGTATGATGTTTCCTCAAAAGCATGGCTCTATCTACATCATAAGGTTGGGCACATGACTCAAACTAACGAACCAGAGTTTCCCATTACAAGCAAAATTTAATCTGAAATAGCAACAAGACTCTCAAGTCAGCACAATCAAAATCATTTGAAAGGCTCTCTCGAAACCACCACCCCTGTTATCTGGCACAATGAGCTACAAAGCTGAAAAGCCTCTTGAAATTCTAGTAACTTATTTTGACTTAGATAAAGAAAGCTCATTTGAACATGAAGCCAGAATACACTCACATGCACATACACATAATCACTGGGCCATCTGTTTTTGTTCATATAGCCAGTTACATCTAAAACAAATTCCTACCTTGGACTTATATTTAAAATGTCTGTGTGTAGTTCTCCCTATTTGTCTTAATTACCAAGACAGAAGCCTCTCTTCATGCTATGCACTGAGCAGAAATATTCTCTCATCTCTTAAGTCCAGGTCTAAATACAGTCTCTGGAAAGTTTAGAGATATTTTGTTGACCATCTTTATAGAGTTTATTTATTTTAAAAAGAGTTAAATCATCCACATTTCTAGAAAATGTGTGGGTAGTTCTTGAACTCCACATCACTGAATCCTTACTGATGACAATACTTACTTTATGTTATTTAGAAGTTCCAGTTTTTGTGCAACCTAAGCCTATAAAACAGCTGATATTTCCCCTGTAAAGATGAGCCTTAGTGCTATGTCACCTGTTCCTCAAGCACCAGCACTTCCCTGAGAAGTGGGTCTTTCAGCAAGAGGACCATGAAACAGGAACCACTCAGCAATCTCATAATGCCAGATAGAATTCTGTGACCTTAGTCAATAAAAAATACTTAGTATGACCCTAATTTATACATAAGGGAAAATCTATACTAGGAAAATTTAGTTTTCCACCCATTAAATAGGGTGCAGATAACATTAAAATAGGGAAGTCAGTGAAAGGGATTTAGTTACAAAGTAATTGTGGTCAAGTCCCATTTTCTAAAAATATTTCTCACAAGAATTAGTGACCTAGCTTCAAAAATCCATCTACTATCTGTAAATAATGGATATTTGTTGGTTATAATTCACTTCTAATGTCTTTCCTTCATCTGACATTTCATTATACAGGCACTAATAATTATATCGCTAATCCTATTTTTTAGCTCAGTACCTAAAATGTGCTCTGTGTAATCAGATGACCTAGGTTTAAATACAGTGCCATTATTTATAACAGTATGACTTTGAACAAATTCCCCTTTCTTCTTTTGCTGACAGCTCTTCTATGAAATGAGAATAGTTACTGTAACAAATGCAAACCAGTCATTCAGAAAGAAAGAGAGAGACAGGTGGGGGGACTCTACTGTGATATTCATGTAACAAAAAAAAACACATGTGAATTATTATTTGTTATCATAATTCTCATTTTTATACATTTGTCAGATCCCTGTGTTTCCACTAGTATATTTATAAATTTTCCTACAACTGATTTCTCTCCCAAGTCTTATATTGCCTTTGAAACAATAGCATTAAAATCACAAGAATCATGATTTAGAGTTCTTTGAAATTATGATTCCAAATAGTTGGATAAAAATGTAGAAGGAAGATATGAAGTTAATTGTAAGGAGTTCTATTTCTTTTAACATAGTGGCCTTCCCCATTTGTTCCTATCCCTTCTCATTTAATAATTCCCATTCCCTCCTAAGATTTATAAATATGAGTTAATCTGCATGAAGTCTGAATTTCTCTGAGAAGCTGTGAATATTTCTCAGTTTTCACTTAAACATGGCCACATAAGCACACACACACACACAGACACACACACACATACACACACACACATACACACACACACACAAAAGCATGCACACATACATATATATGTATGATGCATGTACACCTAAATGTAAATGTAAATACATATAAATTATAGCTTCAATAAAATGGGTAAAACATAGTCAGGAACTGTGGCAGGGTCCTATGCTATTGTTCCCTTTGGGGGGTGGGGGCCAAGTAGGCACAGAGTCAACAACACAGACTCTGGGAGAATGTTGAAACAACAAGCTCAGTTTATTCAGGAAGAGGCAAGCCTTATATACCCTCCACCTCACCCTGGGGGAAGGACTGATGAATATGCATCTGCTGATGTGACATGGTTGCCTCTTGGTCCAGGTCATTTCCAGATCATGTCTCAATTGCTGTTGCTAAGGCCTTTAGGCAGACCCAGGTTGGCCCTCAGAAAGTATCTTGTTACTGGTTTGGACCAGCTGGCCTTCAGGCCTGTTAGGGATGAGTCATCCCACAGGGAACATTTCATTAAAGACATATGTAACAAAAGTGATATGAAGTAATATTCAATATTACTATTCATTACAGAAATAAATCCTAAGTGAATACACAAAATACCACTATGTGTCTTTAAAAAAAAAAGGAAGAAAACAAACAGCAAATTTGGAAAGGAAACAAAACACCTAGAATATTCATACACATCTGTGGAAATATAATTTTTTTCTTTTGATGTATATGTGGCGTGTGTGTGTGTGTGTGTGTGTGTGTGTGTGTGTGTGTGTTCAATGTCAGGTATCATCCTCAGTCATTATCTACCATATGTTTTAAGACAGATCCTCTTACTGAGGCTAGAGGTCATTGATTCAGCTAGACTGGCTAGCCAGCAGGCCTCCAGGGTACACCTGCCTGGGCCCTCCCATACTACTATGCCCAGTACCTTCAAGTGGGTGCTGGAGGTGTAATTCATGTCCTCATACTTTTGTGGCAAGCACATTGCTGATTGAACTATATCCCCAACCCTAGAATGTATAAATTTAAATCCACTTTGGAATGTGATCGACAATTTCTTACAAAGATCAACATACAATTAGTTTATGGCTCAACAAATCCACTCCTAAGTTTTTGCTTTAGAGAAATGAAAATTTACATTTACACAAAACCCACATTTAAGTGTATAGCAGTATTTTTCACAGTCACCAAAGTCTGTAAATAACACAAATGCCCTTCAATATAAAAACAGTTAAATAAATCAAGATGCATCAATTCATAAGGATGCAAGTCATCAATCAAAAGAAAACACCATTGCCTCCAGCAGCAAGGCTGAATCTCAGATGCATTATGCCTAACAAAAAAGTCATATTGCTAAGGCTTCATGCTAGATGATTCTGTTTAAATAGCATTCTGACAAAGGCAAAACTATAGGGACAGAGAACAGATTAGTAGTTGCTAGGATTTGGAAGTAAGAGTGGGTTGAATATGGTGTGAGGGAAATGTTTGAGATGACAGATAGGTTCTACACCCATATATTTGTCAAAACTTACAGAATTGTACATTGATAAATGAAAACATGAATTATGTAAATGAAATAAACATTGTGAAAAAATACCACTGATGTGACAGGGGTCACTCACTAAAATCATATATTCACTAAAATTGTTTATCTATATAATGTGTGTGTGTGTGCGTGCACGTGTGCATGCGCGTGCGCACAAAGAGAGGATGAACCCAAAACAATTTAAAATACTCTTCTCAAGTTACAAGCAAGTGGTCAATATCAAAAACATCAGTGTGTAGAGTCCATTGTACTACTGAAAATTACTTATTGCTAGAGTAATAAGACAACAAAAGGAGATCAAAGGGATACAAATTGGAAAGTAAGAAGTCAAACTTTCACTATTTGCAGATGATATGATAGTATACATAAGTGACCCCAAAAATTCTACCAGGGAACTCCTACAGCTGATAAACTCCTTCAGTAAAGTGGCAGGATACAAGATCAACTCAAAAAAATCAGTAACCATCCTAAACACAAATGATAAAAGGGCTGAGAAAGAAGTCAGAGAAACATCACCCATTACAATGGCCACAAATAATAT
This sequence comes from Peromyscus nudipes, assembly GCA_902168325.1. Taxonomy (NCBI): domain Eukaryota; kingdom Metazoa; phylum Chordata; class Mammalia; order Rodentia; family Cricetidae; genus Peromyscus; species Peromyscus nudipes. Next base: position 38,322 of record CABHPH010143221.1, read on the forward strand.
AAAATACCTTGGGATAACACTAACTAAACAAGTGAAGAACCTTTTTGATAAGAACTTTAAATCTCTAAAGAAAGAAATTAAAGAAGATATCAGAAAATGGTAGGATCTCCCATGCTCATGGATAGGTAGGATTAACATAGTAAAAATGGCAATCTTCCAAAAGCAATGTACAGATTCAATGCAATCCCCATCAAAATCGCAACACAATTCTTCACATAATTGGAAAGAAAAATACTCAACTTCATATGGAAAAACAAAGACCCAGGATAGCTAAAAGAATCCTGTATGATAAAGCAACCTCTGGGGGCATCACCATCCCTGACCTCAAGCTCTACTATAGAGCTATAGTAATAAAAACAGTTTGGTACTGGTATAAAAACCGACATACGGACCGATGGAATTGAATTGAAGACCCTGGCATTAATCTATGCACATATGAACACCTAATTTTTGACAAAGAAGCCAAAACTATACAATGGAAAAAAGAAAGTATCTTCAACAAATGGTGCCGGCATAACTGGATGTCAATATGTAAAAGATTACAAATAGATCTATATCTGTTGCCATGCACAAAACTCAAGTCCAAGTGGATCAAAGACCTCAACATAAATCCAGTTACACTAAACAATAGAAGAGAAAGTAGGAAGTACTCTTGAATGCATTGGCACCGGAGACCACTTCCTAAATATAACACCAACAGTACAGACACTGAGCACAACAATTAATAAATGGGACCTCTTGAAACTGAGAAGCTTTTGCAGAGCAAAAGAAATGAAATGGTCAATAAGACAAAAAGACAGCCTACAGAATGGGAAAAGAGCTTCACCAACCCCACATCTGACAGAGGATTGATCTCCACAGTATATAAAGAACTCAAGAAACTAGACATCAAAATACTGAACAATCCAATAAAAAAATGGGCTAAAGAGGTAAACAGAGAATTCACAAAACAAGAATCACAAATGGCTGAAAGACTTTTAAAGAAATGCTCAACATCCTTAATCATCAGAGAAATGCAAATCAAAACGACTCTGAGATACCTGTCAGAATGGCTATGATCAAAAACACTAATGACAGTCAATGTTGTAGAGGATGTGGAGCAAAGGGAACACTCCTACACTGTTAGTGGGAATGCAAACTTGTACAACCACTGTGGAAATCAGTATGGTGGTTTCTCAAGAAATTAGGAATCGATCTACCTCAAGACCCAGCTATACCACTCTTGGGCATATACCCAAGGAATGCTCAATCATACCACAAAGATACATGTTCAACTATGTTCATAGCAGCACTATTTGTAATAGCCAGAACCTGGAAACAACCTAGATGCCCATCAACTGAAGAATGGATTAAGAAAATGTGGTACATATACACAATGGAGTACTACTCAGCAGAGAAAAACAATGACAGCATGAAATTTGCAGGCAAATGGATGGAACTAGAAAAAAATCATCCTGAGTGAGGTAACCCAAACCCAGAAGGACAAACATGGTATGTACTCACTCATAAGTGGATTCTAGCTATAAAGCAAAGAACAATCAGACTGCAACCCACAGAACCATGGAGGCTATATAAATAGCATGGGGGACCCTAGGATAACTGTGGCTTATAATAAATAAGTTTTGGTTTTACTCAATTACTGAGCAAGCCTCAATGAAACATTTCACTATTAAGATAAGAATTTATACTGTGTCAAGCTGATAATAGAAAAATAAATTAATTAATTAATTTAAAAAATAAAAAATAAAAGAAAAATTTGAACTATTAAAAAAAAACCAAACATATTTTGCTAAAGTAAAAAGAGGGAACTAGGGGCTCATCATTCCTCTCCACATTCTATTCTTTCCCTTGTTTTATATATTTTAAATTTTTTATCGGTGGATTCTGCTGGAGTATCTGCTGCAGATAAGCACTGGAGGGCTCCTGTTGCAAATCATCCTCTGGAGCTATGGAGGATCTTTCTACTGGCACTTGGAGGAGACCCGATCTGGTGTTGGTGTAGGCCCGGGATTCTGTTTATGTCTTTCCTCAGGACAATGAGGTTCCTCTTTGGATTCCTGAGCACTGTGTGCACCCTGTGGCTGCTGCTGAAGCCCAACATGACAGAGACCTATTGGGCCTTTGTGAAAAACTCTCCCCTTCTGATGCCAATGGGGATTGAGAGCCCAATATGGCCAGATTTGGCAAGCATTAATGTAAGCCTAGGAACTGTAGCCATGCAGTTGGATTCTCCAGAAGGTAATGTATGGTAACTGCTTTTTCAAGTATGTTTGAGAACATGTCACTTAGACACCTTGGAGATTAAGGATAACCCTGAAGGTCACTAACCTCCATTTGTTAACAGTAGCATGCCAGCTAAGCCTTTTCATTTTCACAATCCTCTTCAAGCTGGTGTAGTACCTACTTTTCAGGAGTGGCTCTGTGAAACATTTATTGGTCTCCTGAAATTCATTTAGCCCCCTTTGAAGATACCTTAAAATTTGTGAGCCTGAATGTAGCCATTATGAGACCATTAGTTCTGCTCTTTGTGAGCTGCCTATTTTTTCTTTATGGCTCTTAGTTGTTCTTTTGCAGAGCTGCCAGCTTAAGTCGTGCTGGGATCAAGAAAAATGGGCCTTGGCAGTTCGTGTTCCTGGAGTTGTGTCCATGCCAGTGGATGCCCACACACTCCAAAAGAGAATTTGACATTGCTGCTGCCATTGTTGCTGTTATAGCAGTGGCGGCCACTGCTGCTACTGTTTCTGGGATTACCATTTCATAATTGGTTACTATGCTAGCACAGTGGAGACCCTGGCAGCAAAAGTAGCTACCACAGTTAGTTAATCTTTGATTCTATTGGGCATGATAAATTTAATTCAATAGTTATATACATTTCGATTGGCTTTGAAAATTATAAATTTATAAACTCAAGTTCCATTTGCTTTTGGGATACCATCTTACAAGGACTCCAATTTGCAGTAAGGCTCATTAAAGAAGTGAATGGCTCAGTTGCCTTTAGCCTACTGGCTATGAGTGGGTTAGGACTTCTATTGGTCTTTTCTGTGTCCAACACACAGATTGCAAGCCCAGCGCCACTTTGAGATCTTTGGCAGCCATTAACTCTGCAGCTCACACACGATTGAGCCTGTATGATAATGAGTATTCGGAGACAGGTAATGCCTGGGGTGGGGGGGGGGGCACTCACCAACCTAAGACAGAGTGCCTGTGTGGCCTGGGCAGTGTCTCCATGATGAGTAAGGTGACCTGCTGACGTCCCATGCAACCTAAGTCAGAAGCTCATTTTTTTAGTAAAAGAGGGTACCTGTAGGGCCCTGCCCCCCCCCCCCCC
>CABHPH010143222.1:0-27546 GCA_902168325.1 Peromyscus nudipes
CCCCATCCACTTCCCCATCCGCTTCCCCATCTGCTTCTCCCTCCCACTTCCCCATCCCACTCCTCCATCCCCTTCCCCATCCACTTCTCCATGCACTTCCCCATCCACTTCCCCATCCCACTTCTCCATCCCTTTCTCCATCCACTTCCCCATCTGCTTCTCCACCTCTGCTTCTCCCAGACTCAGATTCATCTATGTTAAGCTGCCTTCCCAGCCATTTCTGTTGCTTCTGACCTGGGGAGTGGGTGTTCACATCCTCAGAATTCTCTCTTCTTCCCTGCTCTGCCTTCCGGTAAGCTGGACATTTCGACTTTTCTGCGTTTTCTTTTCTTTTTTGTTCTTTGCTTTTGGGGTTCAGGGGTTTCTGTTTCTGAGCCCCCAGATGCAGCCTTGAGCTGTACATTTTACAGACACTCAGGTTAGTTGTGTGTGTTTAACTATTTGGTCTGCAGCCTGTCTTCTCTCCTGCCTTTCTTCTTTCTGCTTTTCTGTAACAACGTTAGCATTGGTTTTGTTTTTCTTGAACGGCAGGTTTTCAATACTTCAATATTGAATAAGTAGTTACCAGCTGCTCAAAGCAGGAATGGGTTTGTTTTTCACTGTCTTGGAAAAATACACCAAGTTTCTTGGTGGTTCTTCTTGTAGGTTGTTAAGAAACTGAAATAACTGCAGATGACGTGACTATTTGGTAATTGTCTGCATGCTTGCACATTGCTGTCAGGGCCCAACCTCACTCAATAGCTTCTGCTGTTGGCTCTTTTGTTTCAGAGTCCACAAAGGCAATGGCTTTGGATCTCCAGTAGTTATGATGTGTACTTATGTAAACCACGTTGTAATTTCCCAAATACTCTTTCAATCTAGCTAAAACATTTTTTTTTTTAAACAAGGCTTCTCTGGCTGTCCTGGAACCTACTCTGTAGACCAGGCTAGCCTGGAACTCATGGATCCACCACCATGACAAGCCCAGGAAATAATTTTTGTAATAAACAAAAATAGTATTGCTAAGCAGTGGTAGCTCATGCCTTTAATCCCAGCAATCAGGAGACAGAAGCAGGTAGACAGATCTCTGAATTCAAGGCCATCCTGGTATACAGAGTGAGTTCCAGAGCAGCCAGGACTACACAGAGAAACATTGTCTCCAAAAACCAAAACCACAAAAAGCCAAGACCAGTATTAATGTGTAGCAGCTATATAACCTAAGCATTTTGAAATGTCACACTTTATTAACAGGTAGAAACTTAAAATATATACATAATTTGCAAACTATGCAAGTCCCTATTTAAAATGTATAAGTCGATTGCTTTTAGTAGACTTACACATCAACACAATCAATTTTAGAATATTTCATTAATGCAAAAAGGAACTCCACTCCTAGTTAGCTTTATGTGGCATAAATGTGGCATAGCCTAGAGTCACCTGGGAAGGGTGACTCAATGGAGGAATGCCCAGATAAGACTGACTTGTAGACATTGATTGTGAGGGGAATGTCTTGATTATTAATAGATGGAGGAGAACCCAGCCCACAGTGGGCGGCACCGTTGCCTGGGCAGTTATTTCTGAACTGTTAAAGAAAGCTAGCTGAGCATGAGTCTGTGAGGGAGCCATCAAGCAATGTCCCTCTAGGTTTTTTGCTTCAAGTTCCTGCTTGAGTTCCTGCCTTGGCTTCCCTCAGTGATGGACTGTGACCTGAAGCTAAGTAAATTGTCTCCTCTCCTAAGCTGCATTTGGTCAGTGTTTCAGCAGAGCAATGGAAGGGAAGTAGAATGCCCTTACCACCACCCCTCTGTTGCCCCACCCCCCATCAGTACTTCCAGGAACAAATCTTTGTCTGAACATGTATTTTCATTTTCCTTCCATATACCCAGAGTGGAATTGTGGAATGCTATGTTGATGCTGTTTCTATGGTTTAACCACTTAAGGAACTATTAGTCTGTTGTCCAAAGTGGCTGCACAGCAATGTGTGAGGGCTTCTCTTTCTGCTTATCCTCAGCAACACTTGTTACTTCCTAACTTTTCACTGGGACTCTCCAGTGAGTATGATTACTCACCTGTTTTCATTTTCATGATGGCTAATGATGCTGAGTATCTTATGTACTTACTCGCCATTAGTCTCTCTCCTCTCTCCTCTCTCTCTCTCTCTCTCTCTCTCTCTCTCTCTCTCTCTCTCTCTCTCTCTCTCTCTCTCTCTCTCACCAGTCATTAGTCCCTCTAGACATTGGTCTCTCTTACTAGTTCTAGTTAAGTCATCAAACACTGTATTAAATAAGAGCAGAGAGAGGGCTTCTGGGTAAGATGGTGGATTAGGAGTCTGTCTGAGAGAATAGTTGGTCACAATGGAGCAACAAAGGGAAGGGAATGTTGCATCACTGGATCAGTTGTTTCCCATCACCAGGATCTGCTTCCCCTCTGTTAGACTCCTCAGGCCACTACGTGCTGCTGCCATCATCAACGGACACATCAGCTGACCAGCCTCTTCCAAGAAATCTCCCACAGAAGCCTCACCACGAGGAATCCTATAGAAGGACCCCCTAGCGATAGCAACCCTAGGACTTCCCTGGACACCCCCAGAGAGAACTCAGAAACGTCACCCCCAAACAATGCACCTGCCCTAAAGAGTATTGCAGGATTGCCTGCCTGGCCTGACAGCAGCAATGACGCTAAACAGCTCAGCCAGCCCCAGCCAACTTGGGTGCTTTTTACACATGTTCCATTTTCCCAACATCTCTTGAAGCTAAAACCATTGACACAATTCTAGACAAGATATAAGGGGAAGTGTGTTCATGGCGTCCCTGCTTGGGGTAACAGAACCTTATATTTGCCATGGATCCACTAGCCATGCTTAGTTTATATCTTATTGGCCTGTTCCCTTCTTGGTTTTTGAATAAGATGAGCTTACATTTCATTTTGGGAAGGAGATTTTAGAGCCTGGTATAGTCTGTAAACATCAAGTTACAGAGTTTAGCTGGACTTTTATCCAATTATCTCTAAGTGAACCTTACACACATGTGTGGCACTGGATACTTCTAAGGGAAGAACTGGATTAGTGAAAATCAACACAGTATAATCCAGTGTGGGAGTTGAGGAGAAAGGAATCCAGCAGCTACACAAAATCCCATCAGCAGACAAATTGGTTTGGATATCCTGTGTCTCCAGTGGGCTCTTTCTCCTGTACCATCCATCCTTCCTTCTTAATAGAACAGTCAATCAATTAGCAAGATGGACCTAGCCCACTACCAGTTTTGCCTTATGGAGTTTCTCTTTGTCTTTCTTTTCTCCAGACCCTTTCTTTTTCAAAGAATAGAGACTGGGTCCAGCTTGCAGGGTCTCTATGGCTCAGTCTCCTGAGAGATGAGGCTGTTTTGTGTTATCTAATTTCCCATTTTTATCGCTCCTTTTCAGTTTACCTTAAACACTAATATACATAAAATTTAAAAATAAATAAAAAATATCTACAAGACTGTTGATGTTTTGCCAGTTTCAGAAATATCTCCTCGGAGTTTAATTGGAACACAGTATTTTAATAAGGAGAGGAAAACACTTTCTAAATTTGTTTAAAGAAAGATAAAACAGAGAAGTAAAGGAAAAAACTGGAGGGTCAGCAAAATGGTTAATCAGGTAAAGGCACTCACCCGACGAATTCTGTCCCCAGGACCTACATGGTGGAGGCAAGAACTAACTCCTGCAAGTTGTCCTCTGACCTCCATACTTACACAGACCTATACACACACACACACACACACACACACACACACACACACACACACTATAATAAAAAAATTTAAAAGAACAAAATATGTAGAAAGTTATAGATATAAAATATATCTTTGGTAAATGTTAAATCAAAGGAAATACTTCTAGATTTAAAAAGAATTTTAAATAGTAATTTTGGCCCAAGGATTAGTTCAAAATAAAACCAAGACTGAAGTCAAAACCAAAAATCTGAAACACATCTCAAAAGGTCTGTGTATTAGTTGGGATTCTCTAGAGAAACAAAATGAATAGAATGTGTTTTAGAAAATAGATTCCTCCCAGGTCCAATGGAGAGCTGCAGAAATGAATCCCAGGTGAAATATCCTGGAGTAACACCAGCCCCTAACAGTGGGGGAAGCTGGGGTAGAGGTCCAACAGCCACCTACAGAGCAAAGGAAATCCCTTAACATAGACTGTAGAGGGCAGGGGTCTCGGAGCTAAGTCAACTAGTGGAGGTACTCCATATATATGATATATGATGTGATATATGATATAAGGCCATCATTTAGGAAGCTGATCTCATAGCACCACCCTATTAAGGCTGCTCTATGCTAGGAGCTTAGTTGCTTAGCCAAGGCACTAGGTAATATATATGAAGTGATTGATCCCCTCTACAGGGGTAGCATCTGTGATACAACATTCCAGCATTTTTGCTTCTATTAAGGTAGGAAAGAAGGAAGCAGTGGGTGGGGGGCTTATGGTCCAGATGTTAAAGGGAAGTAGGGCCCAACAGATTTAGGACATCAACTTCTATTCCGGCTAAATCCTGCCAAAACTGGAACAACTTGGGGGCTAAAGTCAAGCTCCCCGCCTTCTTCATCCTATGGTGATATCAAGGGGGATGTTGTCCTATTTGTTATTTGTCATGTGTAGAATATTATTTTAAGATGTGTTACATTTGTTTATGCTATGGAACATTTATTTAATGAATCAAAGATATGTTGCATTCGTTTATGTTGCATTTGTTTAACTCCATGAAGCTGTGTTGCTTTGCCTGTCTAAAACACCTGATGGTCTAATAAAGAGCTGAACCGCCAATAGCAAGGCAGGAGAAAGGATAGGCAGGGCTGGCAGGCAGAGAGAATAAATAGGAGAAGTCTGGGAGGAAAAGGAGAAAGAGCAAGAGAACAAGGAGAGAATGACGCTAGGGGCCAGCCACCCAGCCACCCAGCCAGCCACAGAGTAAGAGTGAAAGTAAGATATACAGAAGTAAGAAAAGGAAAAAGCCCAGAGACAAAAGGTAGATGGGATAATTTAAAGTTAAGAAAAACTGGCAAGAAACAAGCCAAGCTAAGGCTGGGCATTTATAATTAAGAATAAGTCCCGTGTGTAGTTTATTTGGGAGCTGGGTGACAGGCTCCCCAAAAGAGCGAAAACAACCAATGACAGTCATGCTAGACTGGATGATTCAACTAGAAAGGGATCTCTCACATGCAAGGATTCAGCACTGTATTTTAAAGAATTAAAGATTCTATCCATGTTTAGTGAAGAGATACACTGACATGGGTTCCAGGTGGTCAAGTCCTTTAATTATGCTGACTACTCCCAGCAGAAGAAGCTGAATATTGGAATATGGTGAAAACTCAATATCATCTTTTTTTTTCCCTGAGACAGGGTTTCTCTGTATCATCCTGGCTGTCCTGGAACTCATTCTGTAGATCAGGCTGGCCTCGAACTCACAGAGATACAACTGCCTCTGCTTCTGCCTCCTGAGTGCTGGGATCAAAGATGTGCGCCACCACATCCAGCTCTCTCTATCCCATCTTAAACCTTAGTCAAAGCCCTTTTTGTTTTGTATTATTACCAACCATTTTACTCTTCCGCTATACTTCTCTGTTGGGTGTTTTAGACCAAATTTAGCCAAAAAAAAAATTTTTTTTTTGCTGTTAAGGCCAGTTGAGGCTCTGGACTTTAATGGCTAATCTTTGGGACTTTAATCTTTCCTCCCTGTGTTGAGCTATCTGCTGACATGGGTCAGGGTCTTGCTGACTACATGGCTTCCTTTGGAAGCATGAGGCACTTCCCTCTATGCTTATACTTGCTGTGGAGCAATCTTTGTACACTGTAACTATGTATTACTCTCATTGGATAATAAAAAAAAAAAAGCTGACTGCCAATAGGTGGACAGGTAGAGGTTAGGCAGGACTTGAGACAAAAAGAGCATGGAGAAAAAGGGAGGAATCTCAGGAGTCATGAGGAGATGTGGAGAGAAGCAAGACGAACTTCCCTTGTTGAAAAAAGATACTGCCACATGGCAGAGCGCAGATAAGAAATATGGGTTGATTTAAAATGTAAGAGCTAGTGAGTAACAAGCCTGAACTATCAGCCAAGCATTTATCATTAATAAAAGTCTCTCTGGTTATTTAGGAACTGGCTGGCAAGACAGAAAAGTCCACCTACATACTCTCCTTTTTGCAGACTACACTCGTCATAGTTCAGTCTCTGAGTCTCCAAGCCTCTCTGATCAAGAACACAAGTGACTTACCGGAGCTACCCAACACTTTGAGAGGTGTCCTGTCATTCTCTAGGACCTACTGACTGGAGGCAGAGGCCAAAATATTGGCTAAGTTTTGTTGTTCAACACCCACAAAGTCAGTTACATCAGGATGGCATTAAAGCTTAAATTGCCTGTCATTCTAACAACTGAAGCAACATCAAACCTTCATGGGAAGGAAGATTCCCGGGGAGGGGCTTTGAATGGGAGCAGCCCCCTTTTGACGAAAAGCACCTGAGTTAGGTTAGCACGGATGTAGCAGGAGATAGAAGTCCATGTGGAGCAAGAGCCAGTGCGATGGGGCTTAGGAACATATGTCCCATGGGACATAGCCCCAGGAAGTAAGAAAACTCCTTCCTTCAGCCAGGCACAGAAGTGTATACACAAGGGAAGTTGTAGGAGGCAAGGAGGACAAATTTTATTATCTGAATCCAAGGGAAAGGGATCCATGCCTTACCACAGGATGATGATGGAAATCCAGCTGTAGCTGAGAACAGCAAAAGGTATCACCCAGATCTCCTTTCATCTTCCCTGGATCCCTCAGTCCTTGGTTCTAAAAGCTGATGCTAAGGGCAGGAGCCCATGAAAGACCCAGGAGGGATGAGAAAGTGCCTGGTGTGCTTCTGTGCTGTATATTTGAGAGCTCATGAAGGAAGTAGAATGGTCGGGAACCATTGCCCATGGCATGGAGAGGAAGGGGCAGTTCCAGTTTGTGTAAGCAAGCTCTTACACAAGAGCATTTCTCACAGTGTTGCATAAATTTCTTTAAGACTTTTAAAGTCCAAAGTATCATTCTCAGGACCTAGGCTGTCATCAAGTTGTTATTGTGACCAAGCAGAATTACAAGAGAGAATACATTTTCCTTCATTCGCTCTCATCCCCCAGGTAGGTAAGTTTATGACTTTGAACTACACAGCCAAGGAGGGGACCTTTGGGGCAGCAAGACTGAGTGGTGCCCATTGGAGAGGGAGCATTTGTTAAGTCAAGAGCATCTGGGGAAAAAGGAATAAACATCTCTGTGATTCTTGTTCACTGTCCTGGAAATGGATGAACTCAGAGTGCACCGCTGTGATTCTGTCATAGGAAATCAGTGTGGATCAGGCAATAGACTCAGATCTAAACTCCGTAGAAAGCCTCCAACCCAGTGGTGGAAGTTTGGACAGTTTACAATGAGCAGGGGTCCCCAAGAACCCAGAAACTTTGTAGTGGGCATAAAAGTAGAGGAATAAAAGTTCTGGCAAGGGCAGGACCCCAGAAAGAAGGTGGAGAAGGGGGTAAGAGCAAGAAAGAAGAGCGGCCACCAGAACCTCTGATCCAGGGGGAAAGCCTGGTCAAGAGCAGGGTCTGGGAAGGCAGTTTAGCTGGCAAGATGACTCCGTGTGAAAAGGCATTTGCCTCTAAACCTAAAGATCATCAGATTCCAGCACCCATATGGGTGGAAGGAGAGAATCAGCTCTCAAAAGCTGTCCTCTGACCTACATACACACACACACACACACACACACACACACACACTCACACTCACACTCACACACACACAAGAGAAAAAGAGAGAGAGTAAATAATAAATAATTTAATGTGCTTTAATGTGTGTTGGGGGGGTGCCAAGTGGCTAAACATAAAGTACCACACACACAAAGAAGTCCATGTCAGCTACCTCTCGAGTGCCAGGGTTTCACACCACGTGTTTCAATAATGAAGATGTCAGGTGAAATCACCTTGAGTAAGGCCAGCTATGCACGGCGGTGGAACTGGGGCAGGAGACCCAACAGTTCCCTCAAAAAATCAACTCTCCTTCCTTACAGACTCCAGAGGGGAAGAGTCTCAGGCTTAGCAGGCTAGTGAAGGTACCGGATAGGATGTAAGGCTGGAATTTAGGAAGTTGGTCCCATTGTCTCAACTCACCTTGGGGCTGCCACCTGCTAAGAGTTTAGTTTAGCACTAAGGGCTGGCACTTGACAGGACAGAAGAAGGACAGAGAGCAAGTAGACAGAGAAAGAGAGAGAGAGAGAGAGAGAGAGAGAGAGAGAGAGAGAGTTGTAAAGAGGATTTACTAAAGGAACTTACAGCCAATAGTCAAGGATTCATCAACAAGGCCATCTGCATGCTGGAGAGACTAAGAATCTAGAAGCTGTTCCGCCCACCCACGCTGTGTGCCTCAGCAGCTCCAATCTGGGCTGAAGGTCAGGAAGACTCCTACTCACCCAGTCACTGGTCTTCAGTCCGCACTTACCCCGAAGGGCCTTGAGTCTGCTGTCCCAATGAAGTAAGAGGCACTCACAAGCTGGCAGTGTGGGCAGGTAGGTCAAGCTGCCTTCCCCCAGGCCTCCTAATGTCTGAACCCAGTGGGAAGAGGCTACCCACCTTGAGGGAGGACCTCCTCTCAGCTACACCTTCCTAGAAATGCCCTCACAGACCTGCCCAGAGATGTGCCTTCTAGGTGACTACAAATCCAACCAAGTTGACAAGATTAACCATCCTGGAGAATGGCAGAGGTGGAAGGGAGACAAGGCAGGGGTGGGGTAGGGTAAGAGACAACAGAACTCATTATGTACATGTATGAGATTTAACTAGTCAGAAAGATTAACCATCACAATCTGAGTAAATGACAAAAACGTTTATATTAAAGTAAATTACAGAAAGATAAAAAGTGATGTATGCTTGTAATCCCAGTGCTTGGAAGATTGAGGCAGGAGGGATCAGGAGTTCGAGGACCGCCTCAGCTATCTAGTGAGTTCTAGGCTGGCCTTGGCTACATGAACCCATGGCAAACAAAACAACACAAGACACCTTTTAAATAGATAATATATGCATGATTAAGGTTACTGTAGTTAAAAGTTATTTAAACTCAAATCAGAACTCCGGATGTTAGAAGAACACCACATCAGATAGTGAAACTCCATACACTCCAAGTTAACTTTTATTATTTGGGTTTGGGAGTTGTTTTTATCAAGAAGAATAAAATAAAGACAGTCTAAAGCCCCAGGGAAATGATTATAGACACCAGAACAAATGTAACTGATAACGTTTGCCCTGGGAAATCATATATTCCCCCAGGCAGATAATAACTACCTCCTCAATGAAACCCCAGCCTAAGATAGGACGCTCAGGGAAAATGCATGCTGGGGCTATGAGAAACCAAGGTAGTGAAAAGTAATTTCTCATGAGGGGGGAAAAAGCAGAACTTTGCCCCCTCCAGAAAGAGGAAAAATTACTGTAAGAGAGGATGTCCCACCCTCTGAAGCAGGTTGGGCCTCCAGCTCCAGTGAAGGCTATCCTTAGGGACCAGAGATGTTCAAGGGTCCCTCGTGAAAGCTCCATTCACTCCAAGTGACCATCAGGTGCCCTGAGGAAGTCTTAGCATGACAAATAAAAATGTTAATTTTGTTTTAAATATGGGAGCTTTCTTCTCTGCCTTAATCAGTAAGCAGGAATATCCAAAAGACAAAAGGGTTATCACCACCAGTTCCAGCCTTGGAATACATACATATATATAATATTAAAATATATAATAGAAAAAGATATGGCACAATACTGGGAGTCCTCACCTAAGCTCTGTAACTAAGATAGGATGTTTACAGACTACTAAAATCTCTTTCCCAAAATTGTGTGTAAGCTCATCTTACTCATTGAAAGAGAGGGGGGAGGGAGAGGGAGAGGGAGAGGGGAAGGGAGAGGGAGGGAGAGGGAGGGAGAGGGAGACAGGCCATCCAATAAGATATAAACTAAGCATGGCTAGTGGGATTCATGGGAAATAAAAGGTTCTGTTACCCCAAACAGGGACACCTTGAACACACTTCCCCTTATATCTTATCCAGAATTATGTTGATGGTTTTAGCTTCAAAAGAGGTTGGGAAAATGGAATATGTGTAAAAACATATGAGTTGGTTTATCGGTTTATTTGTTTTCTTTATCTTAAAGGAGTTTTTTGTGTAAAGGAAACTATAAAGTGGTTTTTTGGTCTCTATTGCTGGGACCATGGAGTCCCTGGCACCTCAAGAGACAGACGTTAGCCATCCTAGTTACTTGTGCCTTACTAACTAAATAAACTAAAGTCCACCATTCAAAAAAGTCACAGGAGCCTATCAGCTCTACCTCTGTACTGACCCAAGGGGTTAAACCCAGCGAGCCCCTTTCCATAGCCGAATGAAGATGATAAGGCACACGGGCAGAGCTGCCACTCAGATTTTCCTCAGATGTCTCAGCTGGGGAAATAATACCCTCTGGTGTTTGCTGACACCCCAGGGTGAACAGAGAACTTCCTGACCACAGCTGAAGGAACTATAAAGAGAGGGTTCTCTAGAATAATTCTCCATTCTGCATCTTCGCAGCCTCAAGGACATCTTAGAGACAAGCTGAGCTGATTGATTTCTGTCAACTTGACACAAACCTAGACATATTTGGGAATGGGGGCCTTAATTGAGGAACTGCCTGCGTCAGCTGGCTTTTGGACAGTCAGTGGGATTTTCCTGTTTTGTTTGTTTTGTTTTGTTTTCCAAACAAGAGTCTCTCTGTTATCCTTGGCTGTCCTGGAACTCACGCTGTAGACCAAGTTGGCCTTGAACTCAGAGATCCACCTGCCTCTGCCTCCCAAGTGCTGGGATTAAAGGTATGTGTTATCGTCCACCTGGAATTGTCTTAATTAATGATTGATTTGGGAGGGCCCAGATTACTGTGGAAGGTGCCACCACTGGGCAGTGGCTGATATAAGAAAGCTGGCTGAGCAAGTCAGTGGGTAGCATCCCTCCATGGCTCCAGCACCTGCTCCTGCTCGAGTTCCTGCCCTGACTTCTCTCAGTGTTTGACCGTGATCAGGATATGTGAACCTGATAAGTCTTGCAACCCACAAGGTACTTTTGGTCAGTGTTTTATTTTATCACAACACCAGAGAATCAAACTAAGACACAAGGCCACTTAAATTCGAGGACCATTTAAAATGTAAATGTTGTCTTTAAACAAACAGTAAATACAAAGGTAACCCCCATTTATAATTCCACTTGTACCCCTATTCCAACCTACGGTTGGAAACTTGATTCGTGTTTTGTTTCTAAATTCTTTTTCCCCCACTGCTGAGATACTATATACTCAGTGATTACCACATCATTCTATTTTGCTTTTAATTTTGCACCACTGGATTCCTTCTTAAAAGTGTGCATGTGTGTGTGGGTGTGTTTTTGTGTTTATGTGTGTGTGTGTGTGATCTGTAACACTCTCAGTGTGTAACTATTGATGCCCCCTTTTCAATCCAAGGGATCTCACTCCTAAACTCAAAGTTAATATAATGAAGACAGCTGTGGTCAAGACTGGATGGCCCTTGATAGTCTGACAATAGCACAGGGGGCCTGTGTCATTACTAAAGGAAAAATTCTGGTGATTCTCAGTCCTCCAAGATTCACAGACTCAAATTAAATCTGTCAGAATCTGCCTTAGGCTTCACAGATGTCCTGACATCAGTGCTCTTGCGCAGCTCATGATGGACAGGGCCTTGGTGTCTTTGCACTAATCCCAGCAGCCGACTGTATGGTGTTTTGTGTGGTTTTGATGTCTTCAGTAGTGACATCCTTTCTTCCAGATTCCCACCAAATGATGGCCCTCTCATCTCTTAGTTCTGAGGTGGAAACTTTTGATTCCTAAGTAGGCCTAATTCCCTGTTTAGCGCCAAAATGTAATAGAAGGCAGATGCTTGGCTGTCACCAGCCCTATGATTAAGAGGTCAAAGTCTTAGAGAGGGGAACTGAGGCAGCAACAAGAAAGAAAATGAAGGGGCCCAGGAAGGGAAAGAACTGAACTACACCTGGGGATCGAGTTTACCTTTCCTGATAACCGAGTCAAGAAACTTCAACGCCTCTGATGAAATCAAAACTGCTTACAGAAAAATGCTTCTTTCCACCCTAAAGACTTCTGAAAAATAAGGGGGGGGGGCTGTGTTGACAAGTCTCAAATGGTCTTATAATAAAAAACCCCAGAGCCAAATATTGGGGTAAATGCTGAAAGATCAGAGAGACAAAGGAACAAGCCACAGCTACTTCTCACCTTGCCAACTCCATGAATCCTCTGACTGAACGTCTCTGAGTCCTCAGCCGAAAGGGTTCAAGCTGAAAAAGGGCTTCAGCCAAAAAGGCTTCAGCCAAAAAGTCTTTAGTTCCTGTCTCCTCCCACCTTATATACCTTTTTCCACCTAGCCATATCACTTCCTTTTTAGTGCTGGGATTAACGGCGTGTGTGATTCCCAAATACTGGTAGCAAAGGCATGAGATCTCAAGTGCTGGGATTAAAGGTGTGTGCCACCACTGCCTGGCCTCTATGTTTAATCTAGTGGCTTGTTCTGTCCTCTGATCTTCAGGCAAATTTTATTAGGGTACAACAAAATATCACCGCAGGGGGCGTTAGAAACAACAAGTGACAGTGTTATTTAGGGCCAGAATGTTTGTGACCTGGAGTTTTATCATCCCTTTCTTATCCCCATATCTAAACAACACACTTCATAAATTCAACACTTTACAAGTTTATTTACAAAAGAAAATTCTTCAAGATAAAGAAAATAAGTAAACTGATACTGGAGAGGGCAGTCAGCAGCTAAGAACATAACGCTGCTCTTACAGAGGACCCAGATTCAGTTCTTAGCATCCACATGGCAGCTCAGAACTCCAGTGCCCCCTTCTGGCTTCCAAGGGCACCAGGCACATATTCAATGTGCTTACATTCAGGCAAAACACTCATACACATAAAATAAAGAAAATAAGTAAACCAGCTCATGTTTTTACACGGTCCTTTTTCCAACCTCTTTGAAGCCAAAATTACTGACCAATTCTGGATAAGGGCAAGGGGAAGGTGTTAAGCAACTCCTGAGAAACTTCTTTCTCCTGTAGAAGCCATGATTGATTGTTTCTCCAGTTTTACTGTGGACATAATACCTGTGTCTGGAACAGTGATGCTGTGACCACGAGATAACAAACGTGGGGAGAAACATGGACATGCCAAGATAACGAAGCAGAAATAGAGAGAACCTGGTTGCCTGGTGGTGCTGTGCGGTCCCCAAAACTACATCAGACTGGAGATTTCTAACATCTGGGTTTCTTTTCAATCCCATCATACCAGATGTTTTTGTTGCTTGCAGCTAAATATACTGACACACACTATTTAGAAGAACAACTCATACTTTGGACGTCAGAGATTACAACTGTGAATAATGCCTTTAGCAAGTTTGTTAGCTCTGTTTTGATAACTAATACCTGGGATGAATCACTCAAAAGGAAGAAAGTGTTTTGTTTTGTTTTTTTATTTCGTGACTCAAGCAATTTCAGTCCATGGTTGCTTAACTCTGTTGTGCTGGGTGAGCCCCAGCCCAGTCATCATGGCAGGAGGACCTCATAGAGGAGACCTTTATTACATGGCATCCAGGAACTAGAAACAGAAAGGTCAGAGTCTTAATACCTCCTACAAGGGCATGTCCCCAGTGACCTAACTTCTTCACCTAGGTCCATCCTCCCAAAGGGCCTAAGCTTTTAGAACCAAGCATCTAACACAGGATCCTTTGGAAGACATTTCATACAAAACTGTATGAAGAGAGAACACATTCTAGGTCAGATGTCGAGGGAACATATAACTTAAAATTGTGGTAAGTGAAGAAAATAAATGAAAAAAAAATAGGTCATCACAACTAGCCTCTACTATAAAATAATGGGGCAAGGGCAGGAGGTAGAAAATGCAAAATCCACAAACGTTCTCAGTCGATCCACTAGGAGGCAGAAGAGCGTCCCCTCTGGCTATGCTCACTCGGTTCCCGAATCCCCGCAGGAAGCAAGACTGAGGTGAACTGGGGAGTGGGGATGGGCGTCTGGAACACATCAGTGTTCCTGGTACCCTCGTCTTTGCAAGCAAGAATCTGACCGCTCAAGGAAATAAAAAAGAACGCGGAATCGAGAGAGCAAAGGGAGAGGCATGGGGTGAGGCTGGAGAAGCGGGAAGGCTGGATCCAGAGAGTGAAGGGCTGAAGGGGTGGGGCTTGGACCTTAAGTGCAAAGGAAATGTGCACAGGTTCTTCAGTGTCACCCCCAAACACTGTGGGTAAAAGACTTCTGGTTGCAAGGTGAGATTTGGAAGCAGAAAAGTCCACAGGAAAGGGCTGAGGTACATATAAGAAAAGCAAGAAAATATTAAAGTTATTTATTAAGATGAATAAAAAGGAAATCCTGACATCTGAAAGAAAATAGATGAGCTGTGCTGGTAGCACAGGCCTTTAATCTCAGCACTCAGGAACCAGAGGTAGGTGGAACTCTGTGAGTTCAAGGCCAGCATTGTCTTTGGTGAGTTCCAAGACAGACAGAGCTACAGAATGAGACTCTGTCTCAAAAATTACTGGGAGGCGGGAGGAGGGATTCCTTGTGTTAGGTTAAAGAAATAATCTGAACTTAGACAAATACTGTATGTTTTATATGCAGAACTTAATTTAAATTGTGTGTGGGGTGTGTATGTGTGTGTGTGTGTGTGTGTGTGTGTGTGCATATGATGACACTACAAAGGTGGTCAGGAGAGAAAAAGAGCCTTAAAGGAGGTGGAAAAGCAGAGGTAGTGTTGATAACAGTGCAGAAGAAGGGTCATCTGAGACAAGGAAAGCAGCCAATGGGGACAGAGGGGAGGGGAATGGGTGAGGACGTCCTTTAAGACACCATGTACAATGCCACAATGAAACCTATTACTATTATGCCAACCCAAAAATTAATTATAAAAATAAAGTGTGTAATGTAGACAAAATGCAGGCATTTTGCTGCCTGGGGGTGGGGTGGGGGGCAGCCTCTAGCATTGCAGGGCTCAAAGAGAATCCACCGAGTCGGCACACTGTGACTTTTTTATCTGAGGCAGTAAGGGGAAAAACACTCACATTCTCTCTTGATGGTTTCCTTCTTTATTCTACTTCTATGTTCTCTCCTTTATTTTTTCTTACAGCTTATACACCCCAACAAAAATCTTTCAGGCAGTATAGAAATTCCAATGTGGTTACAGTCTGTTTTTCAAGTGAATGATTATAATGAATACAGGTAAAAACATGCTTTTCATCTTCCCTAACATGATTAAAACAAAGTCATCCCAAGAACCCACATACATTTACACCTAAGGAACTTGTTATATATTAACAGAGTGAGCAATCAGGGTATTTTTCTCAGCCATTTCTTTTGTTGGCAGGCTGCATATTGCAGTTACAAAGAAAGAATCAATCACTTTACTACTTAACTTGAAAGGTAATCTTATAAGGAATCACAAACCTAAACTTTTTACTTGAAAAACAGTCAGTTCTACTTTAAATCTTTAGGGTGCTTACCCACTCATTAGTATTTTTTTATATCAGGAGATTGAGAGCAAAAATGGGTATAAGGAATTAATCATCACCTTTGGTCACCAACCAATCCCAGTCAGGAAAGTATGTCAGCTAGTAACAATTGGGCTGCTTTGTATTTTTGACCCTAACCTAATGAATCTATAACTCAACTCACTCACAATGTGTCCTTGTGAACTTTAGATTGTTTTCTAGGGTTTTTCATCTCAAAGCTATTATCAAAACATCTGATCTAACCTGGTTATTTTAAGGCTTTGTTTCAGCTGTGACGCACACCGAAACCTGTGAATGCATCTTTCAACATTAAGATTAAAAGAATTAGAGCCAGCCTGGCTCCTGGGACTCAATTGTTTTCCTTAATCATTAACCTGAACTGCTATATATGCAGCTCCTTAGGTGAAACTCATAGGCCCTGGCTGTCTGACATTTCCTTGTATATATTTGTAATCATCAAAACTCTATTTAGACTAACATTATTATTATCAATTAGACAGTACAGCTTAAGAAGAAGTCTTCGTAATAATCCACTGATAAAATGCTCAGTAGAACAGGATGTTACCATGATGCTACACTACAGTACAGGCAGTGGGGGTCTCCCCACACCCATTCACACCATGCCAGATACCAGAGAAAGATGGCAGCGGCAAACACGTGAAGGCACAGCAGAAGCAAAAGACATTCTGGAGTCTGTGGTTTGGGGACCTTGTCTATCTGAGATTCACTCATCAGGGATTCACCTTCTGGTGGGCTGACACCTGAATTCCAATTGTCACCTGCTGCTCCTCTGACACACCATCAGCAGTGACAATTCACTAGACAAAAAAACTCATGCAGCCCGAGATGCCCAAGTTCTCTCAAAACTGTAATCACACTGCTGTGAGGCCTGACCCCCAGGTTATAGGGTCTGCTCCGATGATAATCTCCACTTAACAAAGACGTGGTATTGACCCAGCACCACAGAACAACTTGCCCTGTCACCCCAGCTTACCGGCCTAGCCCCCAAAACCTACTGGTGTATTCCTCGACTCAATTCACCAAAACTTTGCTTGGAAAAAAACTGCCTTCAATTTGTCTGCTTTGAATTATTAGCCTGATGCCTTCTCCCACATTGCCTGAGTCCCTTTAATTGTGGGGGAGAGTTTGTGGGGGACTCAACCAATTTCTCGGTAGAACTGCTAGGGGCAGAAGAGCATCTCCGGAGATGCTTGCTCTGGCTCTCAAATGGAGGCAGAGCTGAACTGAGCCTGGGCTCAGGGCTTGGGTGTGTGAATGGGGCCCGAAGGAAAAGGAGACCCGGGTCCACACCAGCTGTTCATCTCTACAGAGCAAGGCCCTGGCACCCTGCTGCTGCAAAGTGGGATGTCAGTAGAATTTAGTTTCAATCTGACCCCACAGACACCGGAGACAGCCACTCCAGCCTCCTGACAGTCAATC
Organism: Peromyscus nudipes; assembly: GCA_902168325.1. NCBI lineage: Eukaryota > Metazoa > Chordata > Mammalia > Rodentia > Cricetidae > Peromyscus > Peromyscus nudipes. The sequence continues at coordinate 17,013 of CABHPH010143222.1, forward strand.
CACAGGCTGAGGGCTTCTGGCATGGAGCATCAGGTTAGGAAGTTCTCACCAGGTAAAGAGTGTGCCGTTCCTCGGGTATGCATGGTATCCGCTCCAGCTTCTCTCCTGCTCTTCCGTGGGTGAGAACAAAAGGGAGGCCTACACTCAAGAACCCAGACCCTGAAGAGGGCTGTCCCTGTGACTCCTGCAGCAGGAAATCTCCCACCCACTCCTGCTATGCAGGCCCAGGGGAATCTTCAATGTCAGTGGCTCCTTACCTGGTTTGGTTATTTATTTATTTATTTATTTATTTATTTATTTATTTATTTATTTATTTATTTATTATTTTTATTTTGAGAAACAGCCCAGGCTTGCTCTGTAGCCTACAACTCACAGTCCTCTTGCCTCAGTTTCCTAAATGCTGACATAACCAGTGTTTGACAATACCATGTTTTGGTTTTTGACTGATTTCTTTTCACCCGGAGACCCAGCCTTTCTTTTTATGGCTTTGCAAAAACCAAAAGCCGAATTCTCACCACCTTATCACTTCAACAAAAAAGAGGTTGTGATTTCTCCTTTTTTAAATTAACAAATAATAATTGTATAAAAAAAAATAGAGCAAAGGAGATGGCCAGCCTAAGGATTTCCCTTCGTTTATCTTACAGTAACCTCTTGTGCCCCAGAAAAGGCCCTCCACCCTCCCCAACCTTTGAAAACGGAGGTTTGCGACAGAAAGGCCTCCTCTTTTCCTGGGGGTTCTTCTAGTACCAACCAGCTTCCTTCTGCCTCCTGAGCTTTGGGAGAGTGGCAGGCAGTATGAATCTCACATCCTCGCAACCCTGACCAACTTTGAAGGGTCCTCACTACTCATATGCTTCTGACAAGGGAGTCCTTCCCTGTCCCCGAAGCTGGCTTTGGTACCCTTGTTCTGTCTGCTTATTGCTTTCTCTTGGGCATTCCAGCTGTCCCCCAAGCTAGCTTCTCTGGCCTTCCTATGCCTCAGAAGTTTGCTTTTGTTCCAGAGTCCTAGACCCGGCATTGGCCCCTATTCCTGGTCTTTGGAATTTGCTCTGCTTGCCTGACAGGGCAAGTTTAGGAAGAGACTAGGTCCCGGCACAGAGCATCTAAGAGGTCCCATACTCCTTTGTTCCCACTCTCATGGCCCTCACCAGTGGCCTTTGAGCCTCTGTGACTCACAGGTCCTCCTCATCCTTCCTCTGAAAGGACTCCCCTCCTCTCCATCTGTTATAGTTTGAATATCCCCCCACAAACTCATTTGATAGAACACTCAGGCCCTAGCTGGCGGTTCTGTTTGGGAGGTTCTAGAAGCTTTAGGGGGTAAGGCCTAACTGGGGTCATGTCTACATCTTGTCCTAGACCTCTCTTCCCATCTCTCTCTGCTTCCTAAACACTAAGAGCTGAAGAATCCCATCTGCTACATCTTCCCACTGCCACAATGGTCTGCCCAAGACCCTCTGAAACAGCTGACCAAGGTTATCCTTTCTCCCTTAAGACATTCTCTCAGGCATTTTGGTCACAGCTGTCTAAAAATCATTAGCACACTGTCTATACCCAATGCTGGACATTGTGGAGTGGAGTGCCAGCCTCTATGGTAAGGCTCAGCTCACATGAGTCTCCCCAAAGCATCCCTTCCCACCAAGTTCAAGACTCCCAGGCAATAGAGGCCAACAATGCCAGGCAAAGGACTGACCAAGGAGCTTTGTTTTGCCTCCTATAAATAAAGACAGCCCAGGAGACAGTGAGAAGGGCAGCATATTGGGTGATGTGCCCTCCTCTGAGAAACAACTCTCACACTGTAGCTGTGCATCTGTCCTTGCCAGGCAATAGATAAGGGGAGACATCATTTTCTCTTTCTGTTAAGAACCTCCCTTTCCCAGAATCAAAACCGTATAAAATTTGCATATGGACCACATGGGGGCACAAGAGGGAAGGAATGACAGTGACGTAGTCTTTCTGTCATACGTGCCAGATCATGTTGGCAATAAATCCCATCACTGACCTACCTGAAGCACCTGTTAAAGGGTTAGTGACCTAAGAGCCTCAGGTGGACTGAAGTTCTGGTCAGAAAAGTTGGCTTGACTGATCACACCTGTGGAAGCTTCTGATAAGGTGCTCCACATCCCAAACAACTTCCATTGCTGGGGAACTGACCTGCCGATGGAATCTTCCATCCGAAAAGTTCCCCTTTTTCATGGTATAAAACCCCAGTACCCCCACACCATATATACACAGTCTCCACTTCTGCAGAGAGACCAGAGCCCTTCAGTCCTGATTAAAGTACAATTCTGCTTCTAGAGATGCCCATCTCCTTTCTTTTATTTCCAAGCCACCTCCATCAATCCTGATGTAACAGAGTTGTGCTCGCTCTGTTCACGGCATCAGCCTCAGGAGCATAAGCCAGCCCTATAGCAGCCCTAAGAGATGTTGTCTAAAGGGCTGTCCTGAGAAAACCTTGCTGAGAAGCTTGATATCTTATGCAAGGGGGGAAGCAGTGTTGAAAGAGTGGTAGAGGTCTCCTCTTCAAGGGCCTGCCTGGAAGTGCAGAACTGCGGGTACTAGCCCTGTGAGTGCTGGACTAGCACTCAGCTGCATCTGGCGTGTAGCTAATCCCAGTGAAAAGATCCACAACCTGGGGAAGAGCATCCAGGATAGAGGAGGCATGAGAGTGAAGTCTAACCAAGGCAGCCCAAGGGAGGTTATCCCATGATGCTTTTAGAATCTATCCTGCAGAGGAAGAAGCCCTGGAGATCAGGGAGCTGGGAACCTCGCGTTTCTCCATGGAAGATGGAGAGGCACACAGTTTATCTCCCCCTCTCCAAAGGTCTTCCTTGATGAAGACATAGCAGAAAAGAGTACGAGGCAGAGAGCGATATGAGCCCCTCAATCCTGTTCCCTTGCCACCTGGGACCCTGAACGGAGCTGTTGAGTCTATGATGTCACAACAGTGAGCTGCAGAGGCTGCGGTTGCCACAAGGAGGCAACTTCGAGCCTAGGACCAGACACCTGCACAGAATTACCCTTCAAAGAAAACAAGCCTGGTTCTGACTGACTGAGACTTTGCTATGGGGATCTCAGTCAAGAGCTACTATCTCAGTTCAATAAGGGATCCTTGGGTTGAGAAGGTCACAATGTTCTTACCTAACTCAACCAAGTTTAAGTACCAAAACTGGTAGCCTGTGCTCTAATAACCTGATCTTCATGTTCCCCTAACCCTAACCTCAGACTACCCCACTTAGCCCTTTATAACTGTCGGGTACTCAGTATTTACAGAGCACCTGCCAAATACCAGACCTTTTACTAAATAAAAGGATCATTCAGTAAGCAAATTAGAATAGTGCCTTCCCTTCAACCAGGTATGGTGGTACACATCTATAATCCTGGCAATCAGGAGGCCAAGGCAGGAAATTGTAAGTTGGAAGCCAGCCTAGGCTACCCAACAGACCTTGTCTTAAAAAAAAAACAAAAAAAAAAAACCTAGAACCAGTCATAGAATCTCATGCCATAATGCCTAGCATTCAGGAGGTAGAATAAGAGGATAGTGAATTTAACTCCAGTCTGAGCTACATAATGACTCCAGGGCCAGCCTAGGCTGTATGGAAAGACTCTGCCTCAAACAACATAAATAAACAAAATATATACTGTTATGGAATAATCTTTTTGTACACTGTGAAGATGTGTCTTTGCCAAGACACCTTCTGATTGGTTTAATAAAAGAGCTGACTGGTCAATAGTTAGGCAAAAAGAAGACATTAGGTGGGAGATCCAAACTAAGAGGAGGCTGGGAAGAAGGGCAGAGTCAGGAGTCACCAGGAGGCACGGAGAGAAGCAAAATGAACATGCTGTGCTGAAAAAAGGTACCTCCATGTGGCAGAGCATAGATAAGAAATGTGGGTTAATTTAAGTTGTAAGAGCTAGTTAGTAACAAGCTGAAGCTATCAGCCGAGCATTTAAAATTAATATAAGTCTCTGTGTGGTTACTGGGGAGCTGGTGGTCCCAAAGAAAAATTCTACGTACTGTATGCATACAAAAAAAAAACCCACAACAACCACACATTACCTAACTATATATTGTCTACACAAAACTCACTTCAAATATATTACAAGTAGTCTGAAAGTGAAAGTAGAAGGTTGTATATGTTATACATCACTAACTTAAAGGGAAGAAAGAGTGGCTATACTCATAGCAGATAAACAGATGTCAGAGTGAGGGGAATTTCCAAGAACATCATATAATAATAAAATGGTCAATCCAAGAAGACATGGCAATGCTAACCATGTGCTCAGAGACACAGAGGACAGCTGATCAAACAGAAAAAAGAAACGAATACCACTGTAGTTGGAGACTTTAACTTCTCTCTCAATGACAGACTATCTAGGCAGAAAAGTAACAAGGAGGGCCTAAGGAAGTGACTTCGAAAGTAGAGCATTTGCTGCACAAGCATAAGGACTGGAATTCAGATCTCCAGCACCCATGTAAACACAAGGCAGGAGTAATGGACAACCTGTAACCCCACCACTTGGGAGGCAGAGCCCGAAGATCCCTGGAGCAAGCTGGCCAGCTAGACAGGCCAAACCAATGCGTTTAGATTCAAGTGAGAGACCATACCATAGATTCAAGTGGAAAGTGACTGAGGAAGGGCCCCCTCTGGCTTCCACACACACGTGTTCGTGTCCTCATGCACACTGGGACAATGATACTCCCAACTGGTCTGGGGACTTGGAAGAATGATCCTGGCCATGTAAAAGTAGCCCCTAGTGTCAGCTACCACCACACGGATTGTGCTGTTATCTGCTGGGACTGGAGAGGACCTGAAGTTCTCACACTGGGCCAGAAAAGGAGGGGTGTGGTGGTATTGTGTTCCCCAAAATATTGTGCACGCTAATAAACTTATCTGGGGTCAGAGAACAGAACAGCCACAATATTAAACATAGAGGATAGGCAGTGGTAGCACACGCCTTTAATACTAGTATTCCAGAGGCAGAGATCTACCTGGATCTCTGTGAGTTCAAGGATACAGCCAAGCATGGTGACTCACGCCTTTAATCCCAGAAAGTGAGCCTTTAATCCCAGGGAGTGATGGCAGAAAGCAGAAAAGTATATAAGGCGTGAAGACTAGAAACTAGAAGCTTTTAGCCTGGCTAAGCTTTCAGGCTTTGAGCAGCACAGTTCAGCTGAGATCCATTCTGGATGAGGACTGAGAGGCTTCCAGTCTGAGGAAACAGGATCAGCTGAGGAACTGGTGAGGTGAGGTAGCTGTGGCCTGTTCTGTCTCTCTGATCTTCCAGCGTTCACCCCAATAACTGGCACTGGGTTTGTTCTTATTAATAAGACCATTTAAGATTCATGCTACAGAGGGTCTCACGAAGAGGTGTCTATGACACCCAAGCTGTGGAACACCAAGCACCACCCTGAAGACGTGGAAGCTGACCTCCACAAGACACTGACTCCATCTGGAGCATCTGGATCTGTGCCTTACGTCTTCAAGCAGGAAGACAGTTCCTTCCTCAGGAGTGCCAGTGGAGCCATCTAGTGTGACCCTACCCACTGTAAGGAGATTGAGAAGCTTCTAGAGGTATTAGTAGCAAAGGCACTGATATGAGCACTGGGCTAGCCCAAGTTCAGCAGATGGTAAACTGCTGAGATACTCGGTGTGGTCTCTGCATACCAGCTGTCTTAGAGGTAGAATGGTACCTGTGCCCGCTCAAGATGAGCTCATTGACCACTACCAAGCACATGGCTTGGGAGGTGAATGATAACCTTTGAGTTCCCCCGATGGTGCTCGGCACCACTATGATGAGCCTGACCTGCTAGAGGAACCAATGGTCCTGGCACCAGCTGAAAGTGTGGCCAGTCTCCAGCTAAGATCTTGCTTGGGTGGTAGGTTTAGCAGAAAGTAATCTGCATCCCCAAAGAAAGACCCACCCTGAATATGGGTGTCACCATCCCACAGGCTGGGGTCCTAGACAGACAAAGTGAGCTGAGCACCAGGATTCATCTCGCTCTGCTTCCTGGCTGATAATACAATGTGAGCACACACCTCACAATCTTACCATCATGCCTTCCCCATCATGATGGACTGTATCCCTCTAAACTAAAGGTCAAAATGTAGCCTTCCTGCCTAACATTATTTTTGTCAGATATCCAGGCACACCCACGAGAAAAGTACCTAACACAGAAATAGAGAATGCAGTAATGGTCGCCGGGGCTTAGGGGTGATAAAGTAAGATAGGTGGGAGAGGGTATCATCACAGGTATGCTGACTACACAGATGTACACAAGTGATAAGGTGCACACACTGTAGCAACATCAGTTTCCTAGGTTTGAGATAGTACTAAAAAGTTACATGAGGTGTCACCCTTGAAAGACACTGGCAGGGGTTTTGGGGGACCACTCCTTAACATCCTTGCAACTGTGAACCTATAACCATTTAAAAGTGAACAGCTTTTTAATCAATGTGGGGAGAGGGAAGCTCATCAGCAGGCCTTGCAGATTGCTTATCACTCCCAGCCCCCAGCAAGGTCTGAGACAGGGCCCTTGCATAGGCCTAATAGAGGTGCTCTTGGAGCAGGGAGCTGAGCTTCCAGGAAGCAAGGCTTCAAGAGAGGGCAAGTGGACTGAGCAGGAGAGGCCATGGGCACAGAGAATGTACCCCTCACTGGAGCTTAAAACGGACTCACTGCCAGCAGCAAGCTCAATGGCTGAGGAGAGGCACCTAGAAGACCTCAACCCAATTCAGAATACTCTTCCCCTGCCTTTATTTTTTTTTATTAAAAACAACAACAATAAATGCAGCCAGGCACAGTGATACATATCCATAATTCTAGTACTGGGGGAGCTGAGAAGGAAGTTCACAATTTTTAAGTTTTATTTATTTTAGTGAGGCAGTGGTATCCCATGCCTTTAAATCTCAGCACTCAGGATAGATCTCTGTGAGTTTGAGGCCAGCCTGGTCTACAGAGATCCAGGATAGCCAAGGCTATTACACCTAGAAACCCTGTATTGAAAAATCGGAGGGAGGGCTAATATATGTAATCTTCACTGGTGGGAGTGAGGGAACTAGTTGGTTTTATGGATCTGGAATGGAAAAGGAGTGAGCTTTTGCTTTGGTATGAAACAAAAAGGGACCAGCACCACGGCACAAGCTTTAGCTGTGGCAGGAAGTGGCATGTAAGCTACAGAGCCTAGAGGGACTTCTTACACCGCAGTTCCTGGACCCAGGGCCAGTTCTCTACTCCTCTATGGATAGTCTTTCTAGAGACTCAAGAAACCAGTCTGTTTCAGTCCTTGACAAATCTCTCAACCAACTCTCCCTTGACCCTAAGACTTAGAGGCAGCTTCCCATGTGCCACACAGCTATGCGACTACATTGAAGTAGGAACATGAATAATCCTGACTTCTGAGTGAGGATTGGAAGAATTGAGATGGAACATGCTGGGCATGTGAGAGCAGCTGAGGCTGCTGAAATAGACAAGGCATCATACAAGTCAGGGGTGTCCAAGAGGGCCTTGGCCTTCTGGTTTCCTCTAGCTGGATGGGGACCTGTTTACTGTGATGCAGATGTTGGCAAGGACTGGGTTTAGAAGACCACGTGTTCTGTGTCAGATCTGCTCAGCCCAGGGAAACAGGGGACTTGTTTTTGCAGACCCTGGACTCTATGGGCTCTGGAGCTTTCCAGAATGAGGTCTGCATCAGGGTTTGGAATAACCTTTAGGTCAGGCAGGTCCATGGAAAAGTCTAGATCCCCCAGGCACAAAAAAAAAAAAAAAAAAAAAAAAAGCAGCTGGACCTGCTTGCAGAGGATGGAGTCAGAAGAGATGGTCACGTAACTGGGCAGCAGTTATAAAATGACTCAGTTCCTGCAGTCACACTGACAGACCACAGTTAGAAAACAGAGTTGAGCCATCTTTCAGTGGCCACATAATGGGTGACTTCCAGGTTGGGTTTGGAGGCACTCCACAGTTCCATGCCTTCCCAGCTCCTCCCTCATAGAAATTCTAGAGCATCTCTTCTCACTTCCCATGGGGTGTCATAATCCAGGGCTGGGCAAACTGGCACAAAAACCTTTTGTTTTGTCCAAGTCCGCTGGTCCTGAATCCCAAGTTCACTTTGGTAGGTTCATTTGCATGCACTTTGCATTGCTCAGCAAACTCTGGATTCCCTTGAAGTCCTAATGCAGTGGTTCTCAACCTTCCCAATGCTGCAACCCTTCAATACAGTTCCTCACATTGTGGTGACCCCCAACCATAAAATTATTTTTGTTGCTCCTTCATAACTGTAATTTTGCTACTGTTATGAATCATAATGTAAATATCTGTGTTTTCTGATGGTCTTAGGGGACCCGTAAAAAGGTCATCTGACTCCCTGGAGAGGGTTGTGACCCACAGGTTGAGAACCACTGTCCTAGTGCCTTACTTCATTTATATCTTTAGGAAATATGGGCTTTGGTGGTAGGGAGAAAGACTAAATCTCAACATTCATTCGGAAACTATTTACCAAGGGGCCCAAACTCCTTTTCTAAAGCATGGGGTGCTTTTAAGGGCTGAAGGATGTACCCTGCTCATTCCCTTAGCACAGCAATTCTCAACTTGTGGGTCACAGGGGATGCCTGAGACCAACAGAAAACACAGATATTTACATTATGATTCATAACAGTAGCAAAATTACAGTTATGAAGTAACAATGAAAATAATTTTATGGCTGGGGGGGTCACCACAACATGAAGAACTGTATTAAGGAGTTGCAGCATTAGGAGGGTTGAGAACCACTGCTCTAGTAAATGGGAGGGGGAGGGGGACGACACCCCCATCCCATAAGACTCTGAGACTAGAAGGGGGCTGGTGCAGTAGGGGAAACCCTAAGGAGGAAAGGTAATTAGATCACACTCCTCTGGTAAGTCACTTGCTCCAGAAGCCTCATCACTCACTGGAAGAAAACACATCTTCCAACTTTGTTCCCCAAACCCTACGTCAACCTTGCTCTAGCCCCCAGAAGATCATAAAGACCCCCATCAAATCTACTTAATTTAGTAAGTGCAACTTTATAGAAAACTGCCAAAAAGTTCTCCAAGTGGTTGCACCATTTTCTAAACCATATGGAAATGTAGATTGCTGTTTTTCTAATTCTAGCCTCACAAAACAAATAACATGCCCTTGACTATCTGGCATTGGGTATAAGATGCAGGCCCCTGGCTGTACTAAACTTCCCTTCTTTCCTGCCTGACTTCTCTCTTCTCTCACTCTGGGTCTGGCTGCACGTCTCAAGCTGGTCTTGAACTTCCTTAGCCTCCTCAGTGCTGGGATTACAGGTCCATGGCCTAAATGGCTAGCCTCCTCTCCCTTATGAATCACGGCTCAAACTAGGATACACCTTTAGTCTTTCCACAGCACTGCTAACTGCTTCCCAGCTGAAGGCATGCAGAGCCTTGGAAGTCATTCTGCTCTTCAAAACTGACAAGGCTCTTTCCCATGCCTGCCTAAGTCTCCTCTGGGCACCACCAACCTATGTTCATGAACAACTCTGTATTACCAGGGAAACACACACCTCATAGGCATTTGCTCCCTCTGCAGACTGCAGATGCTCTAGTTCCTCTTCATTTGTCCCAGTTATTTCCACAAGTCCCCAAACTGTCTCATGTGAGCTCAGCATGTGTGCTCTCCTAGAAAACCAAGGTCTTAGAAGGCACACAGGGGAAGCAGCATACCATGGGCCCTGCCAGTCTAGCCTGAGCCTCCAAATTCCTTCAAATTGCATCCATTTAGCCTCCTGAAGTTGCCAACCTCAGACAACAGTAAGTCTGTTTATCCTAGATAAATGGGGGTGTGGCTGCAATCGAGTCTGTAAAGTTGATGTACATGCCTTCCCCTTCCCCTAAGACTTGCCCTGGGCTGATAGAGGACCCTGGGAGGTTATATTTCCCTACTTGTCCCCAACAACTGATTGAGACAGGGGATAGTAATGTGATAGTGCGGACAGTAATGTGGTCCCTTTAAAGCTCCCTGTGAGATTGGGCTAAAGATAGAACTCAACTGGGATCCCCTTGATGTTGAGCCCTTGACCTCCCTTCCCCTTCCTGCCACCTGCCCCCTCCCCATCCCTGCCATGCTCCCCTAAACACTCCTTTGGTAAGTCACTCACTCCAGAAGCCCCACCACAGCCTCTTACTCTGGAAGAAAACATACTTTCTTACTTTGTACCCAAAACCCTGTGTCAACCTTGCTCTAGCCTCGGAAGATCATAAAAACCTCCATCAAATCAGCTCCTGCTTCTGCCTACAGCTGCTGTCTGCAAGCTTGCGGGGCTGGGAGTCCATGGGACCAGGTTGGAACCTGGACACCCAGTCCTGACCCTTCTCTACTCTTTCCTTGTCCCACTTCATCTCCCAGGAGCACACCCACCAGCTACCATATTCCCCTTTCCCCATGCAGAACGGCCTTCCTACTGAAACCATACTCTGTACAGTAGATTCACCTGACCCTTGAAACAGTCTCACTGCATCAGTGCTCCTGACCCACTGCATCAGTGCTCCTGACCCAC
>CABHPH010143222.1:27556-48477 GCA_902168325.1 Peromyscus nudipes
GTGCTCCTGACCCACTGCATCAGTGCTCCTGACCCACTGCATCAGTGTCCCTGACCCACCGCATCAGTGTCCCTGACCCACCACATTAGTGTCCCTGACCCACTGCATTTAAATCTCAGAGGTACCTACATATATGTCACTAATGGACACACACAGAGCCTTATTAGAACTTGTTCGCCTACATCCTCTTAAACAGCTAATGAGGCAGGCTCAAAGGGCACCATGGAAGTTGAATTTGTATCAGTTAGTATTTGCTGTATAACAAACCACCTCAAAATACAGAAGCCTAGGACAACAGCTATTTAGACCTCCAGTTGTGCGGGCCAGCAGTCAGGGCTGGGCAGTTTGTCTTAGTTGGATTTTCTCATACATATACAATCAGCTGCCAGGTTGGCTGGGACCTGCAGTCAACTGGCATAGCTTATCCCTTGCCCACATAGACATTCATCCGCCAGTGCAGCCTGACTGTATATACGATGACTGGCAGAACTCCACGACAGCAAGCAGAACTGACCACCATCCCTAAGGATCTCAGCACTTACACAGCATCGCTTTCGCCACATTCTACGGCACAAACAAGTGCTAGGCCAAATATGATGATTAATTCTATAGGCCAATGTGGCTGGGCACAGTCTATCGGTCAAACATTACTGTGGATATTTCCATGATAGTTTTGTTTTAATGAAGTTAACATTTAAATTGGCAGCATTCATGTAAAGCATGAGGATTAGCCTCCGCGATGTACTTGGGCCTCATCTAATCAGTTGACAGCCTAAACAGAACAAAGACTTACCTCTCCCCCAACAACAGGGAATTCTCCAGGACAATGAAGGCCTTCAGACAGAGTCTGCAGTTCTTTCTTAGTCTCCAGCCTGCCAGCTTATTTTGCAAATTTTTGTGACTGTGTGAGCCAATTGCTTAAAATAATTCTCTCATTCACCTGCATATCGTGTTGGTTCTGTTTCTCCAGAGAACCCTGACTAATGCCCCAGCCCAGATTCCACCCCCTGATGGGCTGGGTGGCAAAGTCACATTGCAAAGGGCAGGGGCACTGGAGGGGCCCCGTCCAAGCACCTTTGCCAGGGATCCAGCACTAGCTGGAGAAGGAGGGGGTGTGAGCAGAGTTTGGAATTTGTAACCTTTGGCGTCTGACTTTGAACACTGACACTCTGCTGTCCAGGCAAGTGGAACTTTCACCGATCCCTGCTCTCCACTGGGTTCCCAGCTTCTGTGGGAAGGGAGGGACTCTACCACTGGATTTAGGACTATAGATCTCTCCTACCTACCTACTCCCACTGCCTTAGAATCTTGAGACCTCTACCATCTTCTACCACTCATCTCAAAACCCACTGGAGAACAAAAAAAAAAAAGTTCCACTAATCACTAATCCACCTGGAAAATCTTATGCACTCTGAGAGAGGTTTAGTCTGATCCCTCACATGTACCCAACATAGTTGGCAAAATGGCTGGGACATACTGAGCCTCCCAGAAGTGAGCTCTGAATGGACAAACAGAGAAGTGGCTCTTGCCTGATATAGACTACACGATACTGAGACCTGCAACATTTGCATCCAGCTCTACAATGGGTACCGATCCCAAATAACTGAGACAAGGGGCAACTCAGACCTGCCTGGCCCCTCTCGTGCCCTCCACGCTCCCTCTATACTGTTAGCTCACTGCTGCCCAGCACAGCCTCCTCCAATTGCTTGACCAATTGGCTACCAAGCTCCCAGCTCTGCTTGTGCTTCTGTTTACCCTGTCTGGACTCTATGAGTCTGACATGAACTAGGTCGGCCTTACACTGGTTCATATGCTACAGGCTTCCCCTTCTCTGCCTGCTGGACTCGGAGAGGCTACAGTGAATGGATAGTGGTTAGTAGAACCATTACAGCAGGCACCTGGGGCAAGTGTGGGGAGAGTCGATCTATGACACAGCAAGAGCAGCTTCCAGAAAACTCATGGCAGCGGCCTAAAACATAGTAGAAGATCCAGGACCCCCAGACTCCAAGTTTCAGCTCTCCATCTGTCACAAACCCACGCCATATAATTAAGGTCTGGAACTTTGCTTTCCAGTTTACTCCTATGTTGCGTCTATGAGAAAGATCTAGAACAGATTCCATAAAAGTCCTGCTATCTCTTGGGTGCCTCATACTTTCAGGGAGCCCCAGCTGCCTTCCACTTACAAATCTGCATGTCCATACTTGGAGGGTTTCCCCAAGCTTCAGAAGGCTACACAGCAGACTGAGGGATGAACAGCCCTTGGAACAATCCTCCATCTGTAGTTCAAAGCCTTTGTCCCCCAAGATTACCCTGGAATACTCGACTTTCTCAAGTCAACCACAATAGGAGCTGACTTGAGAAAGACTTTGGCAAGACACCCTGTGTGGGCTCTTTTCCCCCATCTCACCAAACTAACACTTAGGCCCAATTTGAGTGTCTGCTTCTAGCAGAGCCTAAGGGCCCTACCCAGCCCTATCAGACACAAGCAACCTGTGATCAGGATGATGCTGGTGCTACCGGCAAGTGTTAGAGCCTGGGGCTTGCCTTCTCTCATTTCTACTCTGGACCCAAATCCCATAAGAAAACAAGAGAAGATGCAGGCAGGGCTTCTCCTCTTGTCCCAGAAGAGCAGCCAAGGCCTGAAAAGGAGGACAAGCGGTATAAGGCACCCATATTCTAGAATGAGCAGTAAGTGAGTCACACACAGCCAGGCAGCCTGACTCTTCACTCCCTAAAAGTGTGGAGACCTGTTCCTCCACCCGTTCTGCCTGAAGGGAGGTCAGAGGTGGGGTGAGGGAGGCTCTAATGAAGATGTCACCTAGAATGGCAGGACTTTCCTTTAGCTTTCTGAAGCAAGAGACTGACTAACTGGGAGTTCCAAGTTAACCAGGAAACTACTTAATGTGCTTGTGGAAATCCCTCCAAACCCACCTTAGACGTCTTCTCTGACATAAGTAATGGTCTTAGTCCCGCCCATTCTATATCTCTAACTCATCCCTTACTCTCCACAAGGTCCATCGGAAGCCTCCATTCCAGCCTCCGTGTCTCCTCCCTCAGTCTCCCGTCTACTCCAATCCTAAAGCGGGTCCTTCTGACTAGGACTATGGTTTTGTGACAGAGTGCTCGCCTAGCCTGTGCAAGGCACTGGGTTTCATCCTAGCACCACCCGAAACAGAACCAAGTAAGACTGAGACCGAGTGCTGTACATCTGTAGCCCCAGATGCTTGGGAAGCTTAGGCAGGGGGTGTGCTTGCCTTGGTCGTTCAAGTCCAGTCTGGGCAACATAGTGAGACCTTGTCTCCAGTAAATGAGTTTTCCAAAATCAGCCTAGCAAACCAGAGCTCACGGATCAGCTGTTGCTGCCTGTGGCTTGTGTGGTTTGTGAGCTAAGAGTGTTTTTTCCATTTTATTTTTAGACAAAACAAAACTATGTGACAGCTATTTTGCCAAAGCCTGCTTATAAAGTCTATGTCACATCTGGCCTAAGGGGACACCTTCCTTATATCGTATACCACTCAGGCCTCTATACCTTAAGCCTGTGCTCAGACCGCCACCCTCCCTCCTCAGGCCAGGTCAACTGTCTGCATTCCAGAACTCACTCCAGATGTCCTTTCAAGCTGAGCCTAAGCCTGTTAGTCTTTCCCTGCTCAGCCTGTACGGCAGGGGCTGGCTGCCACACGCTCACACAGGCTCGCTACTGGGTGACCAGTAAGTGACAGAGGGAAGGGTAAAAGGAGGGAGAGTGCCTGGCATTTCTTCCCAGGCACTTGCACTGATGTTGGGTCTTACCCATGGCTATGGGCACCCAGCAGTTATACGGTCCCTGCTTCTAGTAGTTTTGACTTAAGTCCTTGACCCCTCCCCCACTTCAAAGATGAGTAACAACTCCCACGCCATTGCTAACTTCCAGGCTGCCCTTGACTGACTTTTCGGTTCTTCGTCACCCATATGACCAACTCCCTGCATTTAATCACCTGCTTAAATGGTTTTTGTTTTCCTGCTAGGGCTCTGACTAATACACCATTCTCCCAACTATTCACGCTCTCGAGGTGCTTGCTCAGTGCTCTGCCTTTGACGTTTTTTTACTCAATGTGCTTTTACTCACGACTTCAGAAGATGATTGGATGTCTATAGTGTTCGTTCAGGGCCAAGGGTCAACAAACTACAATCAAATCCAGCTCACTGCTTATTTTGTTTAAAAAATTTCCTTGGAACACAGCCACACCCATTCATTTGCATACTGTCTGGCTGCTTTCTGTTTTAATTTTTCCCAGGAATGACTAGTAACCATTTTTATTTCCTTGACTCTGTGTGTGTGTGTGTGTGTGTGTGTGTGTGTGTGTGTGTGCTGCAGAGCAAACCAAGGGCTTCCACATGCCAGCCCTCTCCAGCTGCTTTCCAACACAAACATGGTGGAAGGAAAGAACCAGCTCCTACAAATTGACCTCTGACCTCCACACATGCATGCATTGTACATACATAACACATGTACACACATACAATTTTTCATGTAATTTTAAAAAATGTTATGGGGGTCGGGGAAGCAGGAGGAGGGATGTGAGGGGCATCTGTGGTTGATATGTAAAAATCAATAAAAAAATTTTTTAATTAAAAAAAATTTAAATGCAGAATCCAAGGCCCTATCCCAGATGTACCCAGTCAGAGTCTGCGTTTTAACAAGAGCACTAGAAAATGGAGCATGTGTCTGCTTGAGACACGCTGGTGGGAGCATCAGAGAACTGCCACCCAGCAGGCCCACCTAGTTTTGGTGGCCTGTGGCCTTCGTTCATAACTAGGCCTTCATCCCTCTAAGACACCAGGACCCAGGCTGTTCCCATTAGGGGAGGCTTTCGGCAGCTGGCTCCTTGCCCAGTGCTCTGGCTAGTCCTCAGCACCGGAGACAACTTACTTCCTCCTCCTGGAACGCTGGGGCTGCTCACAACAGAAACATCTGAGAGTTCTCCACTGCCCAGAAGTAAATTCTTCCAACACAAGTAAAGATGTGTCTGTCCACATCACGTTTCTTTGGAATTGGTATTTATTTATGTACCCACTGGGGCTTCTGGGTACCTGATACACTGGCCTAGTGATAGAAGTCAAGGAGAGGTAGCCATTGGAGGAAGAGTTGGGGGAAAGCCCGGAGCTTAGCTGTTGCTGCCTCCGCGTCTTTGGTCCTTCTGGAAATCTTCCAGGCCACATCTGGAAACCACATCTGGAAGCCATGATGTCGCTGGACTTTTCAGAGCAGCAAAGAGGAAGGGGGCGGGGGACTACTGACGTCAGTACAGACCACCCAAGAGCCTGTAGCCTGAGCACTAAAGCAGGGAGGTTAACTTCCCCACCACACTCCTGTCCCAGCTCCAGCTCTGACTCCAATACCTGATGAGGACAGAGCCAGCTCCAGCCCAACACCAGACACCAATGCCATCCTGAGCCCTCCTCTGCCCTAAGCTACAGGGACTCTTTTGAAGCTGAGACACCCTCCTCTGTGGATCCTTCTCTCTCTGACTCCTGATAGCAGTCTTCCCCCAGTCAGATCCTTTCTTCTCTCTCATTCTCTCCTAGGTCCCTCCTCTGTGTAGCTAATGTCTCTTAAAATTAAAAACAAAACAAAACAAAAAAAAATCCACGATAAACTCATGAATAAATGTGCAGTCCAAATGATTTGTAAGATGCTTTTCCCCCAGCGAGCCTCCACAGCAAGCTTAGAATTCCTTCCGTTATTCTACAGCAATCAACAAGCCTAAGGAAGAGCCAGACAAGATCTCCCAGCCTGGAGCACCAGGGGCCTCAGGGCAGAAAGCTCACCTGAACTGCCATCTCCCAGGGCCTCACATCTTTCCAGTGCGTTTGGAATCACCCAGATCATCAGACAAGCCTTTTGTCCAGCAGCCACGTGCTGTAATCCCTAGTTCTGTGATCAGTTATAGGCCTCCACTGACCCAGAGGCTGCAAATTCAGAGACCTGTTTCCTCCATATCCCTTAAAGCATCCCTACCCCTGGTCTACCTATCTTGGAATGCAGGAAAATCCCATGACTCTTTCTAGAAAGTCACCACTGAGATCAACTCCCAGCCAGGCCTCCAATCCCTTGGACTCTTCTATTCTTCCCACCAACTTCCCTTGAACTTTTGTAATAGATTAATTGCAGAAGTGACCAGTGATTCCCCTCCCTGTGTTCATACCCTTTGCAATGTGACTTTGTGTCATCGTCTCCCATGAAGAGACAGGGAACAATCTCTTGCCTCTTGGATCTGCGCTGTCCCTATGGATTGCTTTGGCGGCTACAACCTGACAGAAAGGATGTGCTGAAAATCTGAGCCTAGGTTTCAAGAGGACGCGTGAATTGCTACTTCTCTAGGAAATCTGTGCAGCCACTATGAAAGTAAACCCTCAAGAGCCTTCTGGGAGGATGAGAAGTCATGTGACCCAGGCAAGGATCAGCCAGAGGCCAACCACATGAGGTAGTCATCCTGAACCAGCCCCCTAGCCAGCTGCCCATAGAGGTAAGAGAGAGCCACTAAGATTGGATTACCAACCTAGATAGAAGGAGTATACAGGAGATCCATACATTAGTGAGATATAACAGATGATTAGAGTTTTAAGGCAATAAATTCTGGAAGGCGGGGGAGCTAGGTCAGTTGGTTATGTGTTTACTGCTTAAGCACAAGGGCATGAGTTGCATCCCTAAAACCACAAAAAAAGCTGGGCATGGAGGCACGTGCTTGTGGTCACAGTGCTGGAGAGCTGGAGATAGACAGATGTCTGGGTCTTGCTAGCTAATCTAGCCCAATCAGTGAGTCTTGAGTCTCAGAACCTATATCAAAAAAAAAAAAAAAAAGTAGGCCCAGAGTGGTGTATGTCTTTAATCTCAGCACTCAGAAGGCAGAAGCAGGCAGAACTCCATGAGTTTGAGGCCAGCTGGGTCTACAGAGAAAGTTCCAGGACAGCTAGGGATGTTACACAGAGAAACCCTGTCTCAAAAAACCAAAAGAGAAAGAAAAGAAGGAAGGAAGAAAGAAAGGGAGGGAGGGAGGAAGGGAGGGAGGGAGGGAGGGAGGGAGGGAGGGAGGAAGGAAGGAAGGAAGGAAGGAAGGAAGGAAGGAAGGAAGATCAAATATGAGTCTTTCCTATCATATGCTATGAAAGTTGTGTTTAGGACAAGAAATTGAAATCTTTTTACACCATGCCCACCCAGTAAAGATTTATTCAAATATTTTAATCACCACCACCACCCAGTAAAACCTTTGTTTACAGGAAGGTCTTTTGCTGTGTCCATGAATTTTAGGGACTAGAGCAATGACTCCTTTCTCCTTGGAGGAGTGACCTTTTCCCTCTTCCTTCATTTCCTGTGTGCCAATTCATTTCAGACTTGCCAATTAAATTAAGACTGTGAGGTGGGATCTGAGCCAATGGGGAAAAGACAGTCTGATTTAGAATAAAAAACAAGAGCACATTCTTCTGAGCCCACCCTCTTGATCAAGAGTAAAGTATGCTGTGGTGGCACCTGCCTTAATCCCTGCACTTGAGAGGATCTCTGAGTTCAAGGCCAGCCTTCTCTGAAGAGTGAGTTCCAGGATAGCCAGTGCAACACAGAGAAACCCTGTTTTGAAAAACAAACAAACAAACAACAACAAAAAAGTAAAGTATGCCTTGTCTAGACACTTCAGATGGACTAGTAGTCTACTCCTCCTTTGTGACCCCGAACTTATTTCTAACACAATCAAGCCTACGGACTGAGTTCAATCCCAGGGTCCACACAGTCAGAAGACATATTGTCCTTTAACATCCACACACTTGTCATGGTGTGTGTGCCTCTATACACACATACATACAACATTAAAAAGTGTGGATCTGCCCCTAGGGAATAATACCTGAGATCAACCTCTGGCCTCCACAGGTATGTACACCTATGTGTGCCTGCATCTGCACCACACAGACATACACACATATTCTCAGGTGGTTTGTTTCACAGCAAAAACAAACGAACAAACCCTTGCCTCTGCACTGACTGTCAAAGACTTCTCAGAGGGAACGCTGCACTGCAGGTAACAAGTTTTCCCAACAAAGGTCATTGTCCACAGTTTTCTACAAAGCCTAGATGGCCCAGCATCCCAGCTTGGTTCTGGTTCTTCCCATCCTTCACTCATTAGCCTGGCCCCTAGTCCCTCCCTAAATGCCATTTCACCCTCCTTTTCCCATCTCTCAAAGTCATCCTTCCTTCAATTCCAGATCTGCATCACCCTGCAGTGGCCTGGCTGTTGTTATTTCAGTTCCTTGGCTGGAACACCCCACCCTCGTTATCCAGGTGCAGAACCTCGCCCAGTCCATGCAGCATCCCTGTGAGGTGGAGGCCCACCTCCTCTCGTGGGAAGATGAACATGGCGTACTTACAATACAGTATTTGGACACCATCTTAAAAACCTCTGGGTCAAAGCTGACCCTCCACCCAGAGCTGAGAGGAGCTTTTCCCGGCAGGCTTCAAACTGGCCTGGCACTTCCTGTCTTCCTTAGGGTTTCTATTACTGTGATTAAACACCATGAACAAAAAAAACTTAGGGAGGAAAAGATTTATTTCATCATATAGATCTGGGGAAGTCAGGCCAGGAACTCAAACAGGGCAGGAATGTAGAGGCAGGAACTGATGCCAAGACCATGGAGAAGTGCTGCTTACTGGCTTACCCCTCATGGCTTACCCCTCACGGCTTACCCCTCACGGCTTGCTCAGCCTGCTTTCTTATACCATTCATAACCACCTGGCCGTGAGTAGTGCCACTCACAACGACCAGGACCCTCTCACATCAATTATTAACCAAGAAAATGCCCTCACAGGTCTCCTCACAGGCTAGTCTTATGGAGGCACTTTCTCAGTTGAGATTCCCTCTTCCAAAATAATTGTAGATTGTGTCAAGTGGACAAAAAAAATAAATAAAAACCCAAAACACAACTAGCCAGCACAATTGACCCCTTATCAGCTTGACACATAAATATATCACTATTCAACTGAACCTTTCCTTTCTTATTTGTCCCCAAGATGGCATGTTAATATTAATATCATAATATAAAACATTCCAGTTTTTAAAAATTCCACAATATTTTACAAATCAAACATTTTAAAAGCTCAGTCTCTTTCAGTGTTTAAAGGCCTTCTAAAATATCCAAAGTCTGTCTAAAATTCCAGAGTCTCCAAACTATGGACTTCCATAACATAGAAAATAAGTTAAATACTTTCTTATTTCAAGAAGGAAATTTACACATTTACAATCAGATCAAATCAAAACCAAAGGTCGGTGCTTGATGCCTGGGAATCCACTCATGATCCTTTGGGTGGCAAAGGGTTAGGGCAGCTCTGCTTTTGGATTCTGTGATCCAAACCACATGGAGCTTGTCATGTAGGCTCAGGCCAGCTACCCTCATGGCTGCTGCTGTGCTTGGCACTCATTCCATGGGCATTAGCAGCTCTAAAATGTTGGGTTCTCCACTGAAACTGGGCTGCACTTTCACTAATAAGCTCTCTTCAGGATCTCTGACCATGTAGTGCCAAGCCCCAAACTTCTCTCCATGACCCCCTCAATCCACCCCAACTGCAGCTGCACCTTTACCAGTGGTATCTCCTGACCTCTCTCGGTCGCAAGCTCGGTCGCAAGCCTCAGCTGCTCTCCATGACCCCTTTAGCCCTTCAAAGCCTTGCACATTACCAAGCTCGGTTTCCAGTGTAAAGTGCAACCTTGGCCACCTCTGAACCATGGCTCCTATGTGCTTACCCTGAGGAAATGCTCCCCAGAAGATTTTACCTCAACATTGTTGGTCTCTTTTTAATTGCTACTAATTTCTTAGCATTAGCTAGTTGGTACTGATTGTCCCAGCAAAGCAAAGATTTCACCTTAGTGGTGCTGGCCTCTTTTTAATTGCAGCCAATTATTCAGCTCCAGCTGACCAGAACCTCAGATTCTTAATTCAAAATATCATTCAAACAGCTCTGTTAGTCTTTACTTCCCTATGGAACTTCACAAGTCAGGTCCCTACCATCCATTGCTCTCAGCATTATCTTCTAAGTTCCCACAACAGCTCATTAAGCTTTGAACACTCAGTGGCTTTTCTATCCGAAAGTCCTTCCACAATCCTCCCCAAAACATAGTTAATTCTGTCACATCAATACCCAACTCTTGGTACCAATTCCTATCTTAGTTTGGGTTTCTATTGCTGTGATAAAACACTGTGGTAGTTAGAATGAAAAGGGCCCCATAGGCTCATAGGGACTGGCACTATTGGGAGGTGTGGCCTTGTTGGAGCAAGTGTGGTATTGTTGATGTGGGTGTAATCTTGTTGGAGAGAGTGTGCCATTGAGGGTGGGCTTTGAGATCTCAGATACTCAAGCCTAACTAGTGTGGTTCACTTGCTTTTCCTGCTGCCTGTGGATCCAGACTTGGGATTCTCAGCTACCTCTCCAGTACCATGCCTGCCTGTATGACATCCTGCATCCCACCATGATGATAATGGACTAAACCCATGAAACTGTAAGCCAGCCCCAATTAAATGTTTTCTCTTACAAGAATTGCTGTGGTCATGGCGTCTCTTTCACAGCAATAGAAACCCTAAACTAAGACAAACACCATGACCAAAAAAACGACTTGGGGAAGAAAGGGTTTATTTCATCTTACAGATTGTAGTTCATTATCCAGGGAAGTCAGGCCAGGAACTCAAGCAGGACAAGAATGTGGAGACAGGAACTGATGCAGAGGCTGTGGAAGAGAGCTGCTTACTGGCTTGCTCTCCGTGGTTTGCTCAGCTTGCCTTCTTATACCATCCAGGACCACCTACTCAAGGGTGGCACCACCCACAATAGACTGGGCTCTCCCACATTAATCATTACTTAAGAAAATGCCCCACAGGCTTGCCCACAGGCCAGTCTTATGGAAGTATTTTCTCAACTGTGGTTTCTTCTTCTCAGATGAATCTAGATTGTGTCAAGTTGACCAAAACCTAGGGAACACATTTTCCAAATACAGATACATAGGACAACCAAGGGGGCACAGGTCTCAAGCATATGTAGCTCATAAGTATGGGTAACTCAGAGTCTGTGGGTCTCCCTTGACCATTAGGACATAGGAGCCAATGGGTAAATGCTTTTTCTCCAGAAGAGAATTCTGAGATATTTCAGAAGGCTTTATGGGGAAGGTCATGATAGCATGGAGCTCTAGACACCCACAGCATTAGCCAGCTTGGTGACCCACCTTATATAGGCTTTCTTCTAGAATTCAGTCCCCTGTCCATCTTTCCTGCGTCCTGAGTCACATTCTCAAACAAACTGCTTCTTCACAAATCTTTTCCTCAAGCTCTCCCTCAGAAGACCCAGGCCAAGTTACAGATAGCTGTGACTTGTCATGTGGGTGCCAGGAATCAAATCCGGGATCTCTGGAAGAGCAGCCTGTACTCTTAACCATAGAGCCATTTATCCAGCTCATCGTATTAGATTTTTAATGATTCAGTTATGTAGCCAGGTGTGGTAGCGCACACCTTTAATCTCAGTACTAGGGAGGCAGAGGCAGGGACCAGCCTGGTCTACAAATCGAGTTCCAGGACAGCCAGGGCTACACAGAGAAACCCTGTCTCAAAAAACAAAACAAAGAAAGAAAGAAAGATAGAATATTACAGACAGGGCTTCAGATCCTTTTCCTTTGCCCCTGTTTCCCCTGAGGCAATCACCTTTTCTATGCACTTAGAGCCACTTTAGGTATTGCCTCATATACATGAGCTCATGTTCTAGAAGTGTGTTCTGCAACATGCATTTTTATTTACCAGCTTGCCTGGAGCTTTCTTTCATATCTCATGTATTTATCCTAGAATGTGAACAAACCATAATTTAGTCACTTTCCTTTTAGTAGACACTTAGGCTGTTGTTAATCTTCTAGTTTCAACTATTCCTAACATTGATGCAATCCTGAGTTGACTTTTCAAGGCTTCAAACAACTAACACTGTTTGACTTATCTGTGGGCAGAATTTTCCTGTCCGGACCACCTGCTCCCAAACAACCACTCTAGAGGCTTAATATTATTTATAAATGCTTGGCCAATAGCCCAGGCTTATTATTAACTAGCTCTTACATTTTAAGTTAGCCCATCCATATTCCTTATTTATGCTCATCCACATGAAGGTACCTTTATTAGTATGGCACACTCATCTCCTGCTCCCTCTTCATCTGGCTAGCAACTCCTCTGACTCCACCCTTCCTCATCCCATCATTCTTAGTTTGGCTTTCCCGCCTGACTTTATCCTGCTCAGTTATTGGCCAGTCAGCTTGTTTATTAAACCAATCATAGTGTCATATATTCACACAGTGTACAGAAGGATTATTCCACAGCACTTCTCTGCATACCTTCATCCCCTGCCTGACACAGTTAACTTTGAACCTGTAAAACACAGTAAGTAAAGAAGAAAGGGCAAGAGCAATCAGGGACAGTAGAGAAGAGAGATCAAGCTCCATGGTGGAGCAGTACACTGGTTAGTTGTTTGTCAACTTGACATGAGCTAATGGGGAAGAGGAACCCTCAAAGGAGAAAATGCCTCCATCAGAATGGCCTTTAAGCAAGTCTGTGGAATGTTTTCTCAATTTATGATTGATATAAGAGGACCCAGCCCATTGTGGGTGTGGCCATCCCTGGGCAAGTGGTCCTTCATTCTATAAGAAATCAGACTGAAGCTGAATGGTGGTGGTGCACACCTTTAATCCCAGCGCTCCAGAGGCAGAGACAGGCAGATCTCTCAGTTACAGGCCAGCCTGGTCTACAGAGAGAGTTCCAGGACAGCCAGGGCTACACAGAGAAACCCTGTCTCAAAAAACCAAAAAAGAAAAGAAAGCAAGTTGAGCAAGCCATGAGGAGCATGCCAGCAAGCAGCATTCCTCCATGGCCTCTGCTTCAGCCATGAATGTGGATGAGCCAGCTTTTCTGATTTTTCATTTTCTTCACATGAACTTCAAGAGTAGGCAAAACTGGCCAGGTGATGGCATACACCTTTAAGCCTAGCACTCAGGAGGCAGAGGCAGTAGGATATCTGTGAGTTCGAGGCCAGGCTGGTCCACACAACAAGCTCCAGGACAGCTGGGATTATAGATAGAGACTGTAACAAAACAAAACAAAACTTCTGTGATCAGAAGTGTCTTCTCTGATGGGAGAGATGGAATGAACAAGGAGGGAAGAAAGGACTCTTTGGGATGCTGGAAACATCCTATACATTGATCTGGGTGGTGGTTATACAAGCATATAAATGGGCAAGAAAAAAATCATTCAGATGCAATATGTGAACTAAAATATAATCTCTTTTGCAGAATGACACAGTGAAAACGACTGTTGAGACAAAATGAACTCAATAGTTTGTAGACTTTTTGTCTCATTTTTCTTTGGGCATTTTTTTTGTCTTATTGGTCTTTTGTTTGTTTATTTTGAATTCTGTTTTCATGGTGTTTTTGCATGTCTTTCTTGGTTTTTGTTTTTGTGTTTTTAAAGAAAGAAAAAGAACAGAAAGTTGGGTGGGTAGGGAGGTGAGAAGGATTTGGAAGGAATTCAGGGAGGGGAAAACATGATCAAAATTTATTGTGTGAAAAAAGATTTTTTTTTCCAATTAAAAAGAAAGATGGCTGTTGGGGCCAGGTTCTGCTCAGACCATCCAGCTGCTCATGACAGATTCGGAAGGTGTAATGCTGTGGTATACAGAAGGGAGAGGTACTGTCATACTTTCTGTTTCTGAACATCTCAAATCCTTCCCATCATGTAGAGGAACCCAGCATAATGATTTGTTTTTTTCTGGTGATGAGGGCACAGGCCCAGAGCCAAGCTCAGCCTTCCCTCAGTCATGCTTCCAGAGCACGGAGTCTGGACAGCCCAGGGCACAGCCACGAGGAGCAGTGCCAATAATGACAGTCTCCAGGCACGTTCTCATGATGGGGCCTTCTGATGAATCCCATAAGGCACCCTGTAACCAACCAACACACTTTCTACTTAGGCAAGAGTAGTGTCTGTGGTTGGTAACCAAATGCCCTGGTCAGTAAATGCTGTGATGAAGAGACCAGAGATCTGGGTGGTGTCCTAAGTCACTCTGGTTCATCAGGTTCTAGATACGGAGAGGGAGATGGTCCCATGACCAGCTCAAGTCACAAGGGAGTGAGCCATTGAGTAGGGAGGGGCCCGAAAGGGGCAGGAAAGCTGACCCAGCCAGATAAACTAATTTTAGCTCTGGATGTGGGGGGCTGGGGCTCACTACTCTTGCTGTATTCAGGGATAAGGCAAGGCTAGTCCATGGTATTTAACCAAATGCACAGAGCTGGATTCTCATAATCTATAATGAACACTAGGAACAGCTTTCAAGGAAAGCGGGGCAGGGAATGAAGTGCAATCTGGGCTTTGAGATGTCTTTAACAAGAGCAGACTGACCTTCTGATGTGAGATACAAGCTGAGGGTATGGCTCACTAGTCATCACTCGCCTAGCATATGCAATGCCTGCGGCTCCATTCCCAGAACTGCACAAACACAAAGGAAAAAAAGGAACAGTATGATAACACTTTAGAGGTCATGGGTGTATGAATAAATGTACATACAGACACAAATAGATACACATGCACGCCCAGAGAGAGAGAGAGAGATCTCAAAGAAGAATACAGTACAGAGATGGGAGAGTGCCCAAGGAGCCCCATCAATAAGTAAGAAACCAAAATGCAAGCTGGCAAAGGTCGAGAACTTTTTGTGGAAGCCTTAAGTAGGCTGCAAGGTGCTTTCAATATTGAGTCAGACTGAGTGTCCAGCTTAGTACAAAGGAAGATGCAAATGTGTTGGTTATCTAGTACAGTAAAAAACAAATCCCTTCGAAATAAAGAGGCTTGGATGTCATGAATTTATGAGTCTACATCAGCTAAGCAATCTTTTGTTGTCGGGGTCATCATGTGTCCGTGATCAGCTACGAGACAAGGAGGCACCTTCTGATATTGCCTGGGCTAGCTGGCATGTTTCAGCACCTGCTAGTGGCTGGGCTAGTAAGACCTGAGCTAGAAAACCCATCTCTAGCTCCCTGAGGTCTCTTACCCTCCCATAGGCTCACCTTGTTCACATGGCAATGTCTAAGAGACCATGTGAAAACAGGTGGTATCTTTTCAAAGCCTAAACTCAAAAAGGATTCAGCATTACTTCCAACACTTTCCATCGGCTAAAGCAAGCTACAGATTCAAACCAGATCCCACTTTATAGCTGGAAACAGCTACAAAACCCCCAGGTACAGGGTATCAGTTCAGATTGGGGCAGCGAGTGGGGACCACTTTATAATCTTCTTGCTACATGACAATGATGAGCTTGACAAGGAATCCGCCAGACTCTGAGATTCAAGAAAATCTTTAAACCACCCATTTGTTGCTTAGAAGACAGCCTATGGCCCAGCTCTCCAATGGAAACTCCCTCACTCCTAACCCCTGAGGTCCTCATGACCAAGCGAGTAGCAAATACTGGTTTGGGTTCTTACTACTTCCAACTACTACCAACTCCCATGAGCCTTTGCACTTCCTCCAGCCTCTTGACCTCCTTCTGTCCATCTGTAGTCAGGAGTTAACATCCTACCCCAGTAGCCTGTTCAGCAACAACTCATGGTTGTCATAAGGTGTAAAATGGCTCCAGTGGCCCATGTGTTAAAGATTTGCTCCTCACGTGTGACCATGGAACAGAACCTTTAAGTGGTAAGGACTAATAAGGACTCCTAGTCCCTGGGGGGTGTGCCCTGGAGGGAGACTGCAGGACATGGTCTCTTCCTCCTTTCTAATTCCCAGCCACCGTGAAATGAGCCAGTAAACTCACCACACACTTCTGCCACAATGTACACCCCTGCCCAGGCCCAAAGCCATGGGGCCAAGTGACTATGGACTGAAAGCTACAAAAAAACCTTTCATCTTTTTAAGCTGATTTATTCACATAATGATTTGTTATGGTAACATAGTAACCCAGCTCACTGGCTGCTTTCTTACGCGGCTCATCCCTCCCATTCCTACTGAAGGTCCTAAGATCTCTTTAAACTTAAACTACCTGCACTAGGACCTTTATCCCCAGTCTACTGCCACCTCCAGTGAAACCAGCCCACTGAGCTAATGGTTATTCCCCAAAGGCACTTCCGAGCCAAACCTGTTCTCTGTTCAGTAATTCAAGTAACCACACCACAGCAGGACCTTTGCCCATTCAGAAAACACCTCCATCCCTGACCAACAAAACAAACAAACAAACAAAAACCCCAAAGCAATGACTGTCAAGGCCTTTTGGCTGGAGAGAGGAATGGCATGTAGTCCATGCTGTACACCATCTCTGATCACTTAATAAGAGCCAGCTGGAGGTTCCGTCCAGACTTAGGGTGTGGGCTATAAAGAGTGAAATCTGTCTTGAGCGTTAGAGGGAGTTGCAATGGCCCTAAATCTACCACCGTGGCCATTTTGGTGCAGTTCGCCTTTTCCTCAGCACTCATGCCCTACCAAGCCCTTTTCTGCCTCTGGCTGCCTCCTTGCCCCTTTCCAGAAAGCAAACCTGCACGGTGGGCATGAATATCCATGGATGAGGAAACTGGTCTAAGCTGGGAATAACTTCCTCCGCACCACAGAATGTATAAGAACAGAACAAGGTTTTCAGCCAGGCCTCTCTGACACCAAAACCCCCATCCTAAGTCCTTCTCAGAGAAGAAAGTCGTAAGCAGTTCTCCTTAGGGAACAGCTAAACACCCTGTCATTGTTGCTTTGCTGTTAAGAAACCTGTGTTGGCCCGATGATGGTGGCTCACGCCTTTAATGCCAGCACTTGGGAGGCAGAGGCAGGCAGGTCTCTGAGTTTGAGGCCAGCCTGGTCTACAGAGTGAGTTCCAGGACAGCCGGGTGTACACAGAGAAATCCTGTCACAAGAAAAAAAAAAAAAAAAGGAAGGAAAGAAGGAAAGAAGGAAGGAAGGAAGGAAAGAAGGAAGGAAGGAAGGAAGGAAACCTTTATTAACTAATGACCTGCTATCTTCTCCAACAAAGTGGAATGGAAGGTTCTTTGGGAGCAACAAGGAGCCGTTCTCCATTCCACAATCCCTCTCTGCTGGGCCCTCTCCCTAACCCCTCTCACCCCACCTTGGTCCTAGGCTTCCATTTACTTTCTGTGTTTGAGCAGCTGTTTCCCAGAGAGGTCGGAAAGCCTCTGGGAATGCCAAAGATGAGATTCTGGCTAAAGCAGGAGAGACTGGGACACTTCCAAACCTCAAAGTTATGGAAAAACCCCACTGAGGCCTTCCAGGGTGACTCAGCACGCCATAGTCCCAGGCTGCAGTGGGGGCCACAGACCACAGCCTAGGCCTGGTGCCTGCTGACAGGGCAGCCAGCTTGCTTTGGTTCTTAACCCTCTCTCAGGGGCCAGCTATTCTCACCAGGACTTAATCTGGCTTCAGAAAGTGGCAGTTTCCTATTCCGACAGATCTTGGTGTGGGACTCAAGACCAAGCCAGAGTCTCTCCTTCCAATGAGTGTGGTCCTCAACTCCCGACCCCTAAGGCCCAGATAGAGCTGGTAATGCTGCTCTTTGGGGGGAATGAAGCAGGAGTGAGAGGTGAGAATGCAAAAGAGGGCAAGACAGAGCCGCAAAAACCTTCCTGAAGATGAGGAGCCCTCCCCTCAGCCAAGAACTCCCTCCTCCAAAAAGGCGCTCATCTCTGCCACCCAGTTATAAACTACTGAGTTTCATTGGACTGTCTTTGAGGCCAGACTGAGAATTTGTATACCTGTGCCAGCCAGTCATCTGCAGGAAGACAGGGAGCTAAGGATGGAAGAAGTGAATGTAAGTTTCTATCAGTTTAGAATGAAGACAATCCACCACCAGGGGAACCCTCCAATGATGGTCTCCAACATAAGCCACAGCCCTGGCAGCCACAAGGAGGGTCATGATGGCTAGGAAAAGGGTCTAAGTGAGCCACTGCCATTACCAATTACACTGGGCATGATTCAGTTGCCCCCTCTGCCAAATGAGCAAGAAACTTAGCATGCAGGTGTACAGGGGTGGTATTGGGGTGTCCTGGATTAGGTCACCACACTAAGAACAAAGCTCCAACACAAGAGGGACTCAGTAACTGTGTCTGCCGATACTCCTTTTGCATCGTGAAGTCATTTCAGTCAGGTTAATTTTATGTGTCAACTTGGCTGGGTCACAGTGCCCAGATATTTGATCAAACAGCATTCTGGATGGTTCTGTGAGATTTTTTTTTAAGATTAATATTTAAGTTACTTTGAGTAAAGCAGATTGTCTTCTTTTATAAGTTTGAATATAAAATGTCCTGCCTCTGCCAAATGCTCATATGCTAAAAACTTGATCTCTAGCCGGACGGTATTGGCGCATGCCTTTAATCCCGGCACTCAGAGGCAGAGGCAGGCAGATCTCTGTGAGTTCGAGGCCAGCCTGGTCTACAGAGCGAGTTCCAGGACAGCCAGGGCTACACAAAGAAACCCTGTTTTGAAAACCAAAAACCAAAAAAGCAAAAAAATAAACAAAAAACAAAACCCTTGCTCTCTAATCATTAGATATATTCACTGAAAGGTAATTTGATCATTAGGACTCTTGACCTATGGCTGGGTTGATCTACCGATGGGTCCATAATTCAATGGCATCATTGGGAGGTGGAGAGAGCGTAGGGAGGTAGGACACCGCTAGAGAAAGTGGGTCATTGTGGACTTGCCTGTATCCTGTCCCTGACCTTTCCTCTCCACTGTTTTTCTGCTTCCTGTCTGTGATGAAGTGAAAAAGCAATTTGCTCTGCCACATCTATTGTGCGGTGATCTGCTGTATCTTTATCGATCCCCAGAAGCAGGGGAGTCAAGTGACCACAGACTACATGTCAGAAGTTGTGAGCCAAAATGTATCTTTCTTCCTCTCAAGTTGTTTATATCAAGTATTTGATCACACACACACACACACACACACACACACACACACACACACACGTCAGACTTAATAACATACCTGGAGCACGAATCTTAAAGAGTCTTATTAATAAAATCAAACCTGAGGCCAGTTATTGGGGTGAATGCTGGAAGATCAGAGAAGCCGAACAAGCCACAGCTTCCTCACCTCGACAGTTCCTCAGCTGATCCTGTTTCCTCAGACTGGAAGCCTCTGTGTCTAGTTTCTGGTCCTCACGCCTTATATACCTTTCTGCTTTCTGCCTCACTCCCTGGGATTAAAGGCTCACTTTCTGGGATTAAAGGCTTGTGTCACCATGCCTGGCTATTTCCAATGTGGCCTTGAACTCACAGGGATCCAGAGGGATTTCTGCCTCTGGAATGCTAGGATTAAAGGCGTGTGCTACCACTGTCTATCCTCTATGTTTAATATTGTGGCTGTTCTGTCTCTGACCCCAGATAAGTTTATTAGTGTGCACAATATTTTGGGGAACACAATGCCACTACATTCCTCCATTGGGCCTCATCCAATCAGCTTGACTAGAACAAGCCTGAGCTTGAGCCAGAGGAGAGACAGAGATAGACGGATGCCGACCGAGACAGAAAGATCTGGGTCCTTTCACAACCAGTGCTTTGATATACTGGCTCTGTTGCTCCTGCTTCTCTGGAGAACCCCGATAATATTGAAGAAAAGAAGAGCGAGGCTGTAACCTAGGGCTCAATGATACTGGCCCAAGGGCTTGCTCTTGTGTACCCCCTAGTTATGCTTAAAGGACGTTAGACCTCCCGCTAGGGCTGCAGTCTTGAGAGGTAGCCTGCCTTCCACAGAGTCCCTTCTGGTATTACTTCACCCTGCAGCGCCTGCTGCCATCCCACAGCATTAGCTCCAACCTCTCCTCACCTTTCCACCCAAACGGTAGGAACATGGGTTGAGGGTATGAGTACCCAGAACAAAGAGAAGCCCCAAACTGGCAGTGATTGTCAGAGCCCACAGCTCATGCACAGTTAGAGTGCTCCCAAGTTAGAGTGGGGATGCTGAGGGCCTAGGGCCGTCTCAACAGGGGATACGCAGACCCCGGTGATCTGCCATCAGTCAGCAATCTGCTTTCCTCCCACTTGGTGGGCTCCCAGCCTTCCGTCTGCCATCAGGACACACATTGTCTGATGCTTTTCACACTACTCTTGCAGTGCGAGTATCCGTGAGATGAGGAAGCGAGAGCACAGAGCACGGAGACATTTCTCCAGGACGTAGGGCACTGGACTGGAGTTAGAGCCACTTGATGATGTGAAATCCTGTCCAAGGAGGGCATAGCAGAGGTGTGTCCCAAGGACCTCACTGGACAGTTTATTTCTAGCACTGTCCATGCCCTGTAGGCACTAGGCCTTTAACTCAGTAGAATCCTTGTGAGAGTTCACCCACTCTCACACATCGAGATCCAGTGAGGCAGGTGGAAAGCAAGCTGTGGAAGTCTGTTGGTTTTCATGTGTGTGTGTGTGGTATATTGGTTGGTATGTGGTGTGTGTGTTATGTGACATGTGTATGTGGTATATGATGTGTGTGTTCAGTGGTGTGTGTGTGGTATAAATGTTGTGTGTGTGTGTTATGTGGTGTGTGTGTATGGTGTAAGGGTGTGTTATGTGGTAGGTGTGTGACATGTATATGTGATACATGGTATGTGCGTGTGTTTTGTGTGTGTGTGTATGGTATAAGTGTGTGTTATGTGATAGATGTGTGATATGTATATGTGACACATGGTATACGTGTGTGTTTTGTGGTGTGTGTGTATGGTATATAGTGTGTGTATGATATATGCTGTGTGTGTGGTATGTAGTGTATGTATTATATACTGTGTGTGTGAATGGCATGTGTTATGTGGTGTGTGTGTGGTATATGCTGTGTGTGTTATATGGTGTGTGTGGTATATGATGGTGTGTGTGGTCGGTGGTGTATATATGGTATATGGTGTGTGCCTGTGGTATAG
>CABHPH010143223.1:0-43525 GCA_902168325.1 Peromyscus nudipes
AAAAAAAAAAAAAAACTGCCACCATTACCTCCTAAAAAGGCTCTCTCTTGTTTGCTTGTACTCTGAAGACAAAACTATCAGTAGAGGAGTGGTGAAGACTCCCAGCAGAAGTACTCCCGTGTGCTTTATTTTAAAACAGACTGGTGAATGTCTGCAAAGCGGACAGAGAAGGTTTTCCTTTGAAATCTCAGTGTTCCCTTGCATTAACTTCCGTTGAGGAAGCCATTGTTCTCTGTGCTAGGGCGCCGTAGGATGGACACTGTAAAAGATCTTTTGCTCTTTGAGACTTTTCATGCAAATGAGTTGAATTATTGTCTCACATGAGAGTTCTTTAGTTTCAGCCTGTGCCTGTGCCATGGTGCACGCGTTGCAGTGCGTCTCTGCCCAGGTTTGGGAAGACCTATGCAGTCGGCAGATTTTGCAGTGTGTCTCTGCCCAGGTTTGGGAAGACCTATGCAGTCGGCAGATTTTGCCAACCACAGCATCATGTTTGCCAGTGTTACAAGATGATGAAATTGAAACTCTCATCCTTTTGGAGCCAGAGAACAATGCCACCCAACACACTCTGTGTGTTGAGTTTCACCCTTGCCTGGACTTGATTTCATTTGAGAGGAAGCCTTTTCCTTCTTCTGAAGGTAGGCCGTTGTTAATCTGCATGTAAAAAAAAAAAAATTATGTGCATTGAAGAGCATACAAGGACCTGCTAATCGGAGATCCTGATAGGCTAGCACCCCGTTACAATATATGGAATTTGATCGTGCAGATGTCCGAGGAAGGTCATGGGTTGGTTTGAAATCTTTTGTACTTAAAGTGCTCTCTTGCCCCTCCCCCACTCCCTCCATAGCCCTGAAAGCTTAGGGAAACAGCATTTAAATGGTTACAAGAGTTGTGCCCCTTAAACCAAAGTCTAACTTGCTTATCCTAGGAATCCAGCTGTGCAGCTGCCCCACGGATTTGTAATGCCAAAGACTTTGTGAGCAGGGCTCTGTCAAGCCCAGTCTCTTGGTCAACCCTTGACTGGGGGAATTTGGTTTCACGGCCCCACTCACCGTTTGCACAAAAGACAGGAGCTAGCCTTGCATCTAGCTTTTAAACCAGAAACAACCACAAAGTAAAAGATAACAATTTCTAGCAGATTCTCTCGTTTCTATTTTTACAATGAGGGCTTCAGAGAAACCTCTTGGCCAGATAAACTGATAGTTAAAAAACAAAGCACCCATTTGAACCCATTTTGCAAAATCATTGAATTTCACAGCTCCAGAGACAGCTTCTGAGTTGGGGGTGGGGGATACAACCACCCTTCCAAAACAATCCCTACAAAAAGGTACATTCTAACATTCTACATATGTACGACTACCTTATATACCGTTCTGCTTTGAGCAACAATAAAGTAGTAATTTGACTACTTCATTCTTGTAGTCATATTATCTGAGTACAGTAGATAAGGACAGGACAAAGAAAACATACCCTTCTCATGCCAAATAGAAACCAGAGGAATCCCAAGCCCTTTGGGATTTTTGTTATTGATGTTTCTATTGCTAACACGGAAAGCCTCGTATTTCCTCCGGTGGATCGGAGAATCCCCGCTTCGTTTTTGCTTTTTGTTTTTATGTAATCTTTTGTGGTTGGAAGCCAGCTCTGTAAAAGCCTGTAGCCACCATGCTTTCCCTCCTTCCACTCTGAAATTGGGAAATTCCTCGGTTAGGCCGAGCACACAAAAGGTGTGTTCCTGGAGGGAGGGGGGCGTGGAGAAAAGCCTGTTCTTTATCTCCCCATCAAAGGCCTTGCAGGCTAACTCCTCAGTTGTGGCTGAAGGTTTTGAGCTGCACTTCTTTTTTTTTTTAAGCTCAAAAACCAAGATAGGCCTAGGTATGTGTAATTTGTAGAGGGTTTAACATGTAACATTTGCTAGCCTGTTTTTAAAGGAATCATTACAATATTTAACCCTAGAAGAGTAATTGAATGATTTGTAGCAGATGCGTAGATGGTCACATCCAAGTCGGGGAGCATTTCTTATTAAGAACAGCAAACTTGATAGAATGGGGATTTTTCTTTTCATATGTGTTTTCAAGAACATACCCCTAAAAGAAGTCATCGCCAGTTTTTCATTGTTATCCGCCAGAACAGGACTGAAAAACAGATCCCATACTTAGTCTTTGTTTGTGATCTCAGACTTTCTGTGGGAAGACCTCCTTCCCTTTCCGGAGCTTCAACCCAGAACACCCCCACCCCTCCCCACCCCCAGTAAAGGCCTTGACTAGAAGACCTGAAAGGGGAGGGGGGGGACTCCTTCCTAGTGGGCAGCGCTTTAAGGGACTCCTAAATGTTTGAATGGCCTCAGGTCCTGAGGAGTGACTAAATACATTAATTCTTAACTGCCTATCTGGCAAATCAATGATAGCTGGCCTTATTCAAAGGAAGAAGAAAGGTGAGGACAAGAGAGAGGAGGTGATGTCTGTAAGCTCTACCCTGAAGAATCAGAGAGTCAGAAGTATGGGGCTTGAGGGAAAGTTTAGCATTCTGTTCAGAAATGGTGGTGGGAAGAACTCTGCTGAGAACGATAGACGCTCCTCTGACCCTTTGCTTCTGACTCCCGTGACAAGAACCCATGCTCCAGCTAGTTTCCAACTACTGAGTCTAGGAGGAGGGAATGAGAAAGTGTGGAAAGCATCTGAGGGAAGAAAACGCCATGGGGCTCCATCCGTGGATATGACCCCCCCTCCACCACCACCACCCCCCCCCCCCCCCCCCCCCCCCCACCCCACCCCACCCCCACCCGTCCTCTACCACCATCAAAAAGCCTTGGGATTCCCAGGTTTCAAGCCTTGGAGTCTTAGTTCCTTCCTGGAGGGGATCTTATGGGTGAATCTCCTGCAGTGAAGACGATGCCTGGGCACTGTGTTGTATCTTCATCTTAACCTCCTACCTGCCCCCTCCGTCCATACCATCTGCAGATGCCACAGTGTTCTGTGCATCCCGTGGGTGGCATGAATTCATTAAATTCTCAAGCACCTAAAAGTAAATATGTTCTCAGTAAAACTAAGGTCTTCTGCCACTGGCGTGGATGCTGTCGGGGTTTTGTTTTCCTTAGGGTGTACACTTCTAGCCTCTAGCTGCTGAGAATGTGTGGGGAGGAGGAGACCTGAGTGCCCATGCTGGCCTTACACATACACATCACAATATCCAGCTTTTTACGTAGGTTCTAAGGTGCAGGAACTTGGACCTTCAGGCTTACACAGCTGACACTTTGAGCCCCTGAGCCATCTCTCTAGCCACTTCCGGGAATTCTGACTTCTGGTCCCTCGCTGCAAATTGCCTCCATCTCTGGTTAATGACAGTCCTTGGGAACTGCCTGGCAAGAGGGTATAGAATACATTCCCCGGGGAAACCAAAGTCAGAGTAACGAGTACTAGGAAGACTCGGCCCTCTGGGTGCATTTGACCCCACCTCGTTCCAAGAGCCATCTAGATCCAGAGGCCTGTCCTTGAGGCCTTTCCCCATGGCCGGCACTGGGGGTGAACTTTCTAATCCTGCCTTGGGCATTCCCCCACAGATGTGATCCAGAGGTTGTTTGATCGATCCTCCTTTTCCAGGTAATTATAGTTCAAGGCATACAGTCTCAGAAACAGCTCTCACTGGTTGTAT
This sequence comes from Peromyscus nudipes, assembly GCA_902168325.1. Lineage (NCBI taxonomy): Eukaryota > Metazoa > Chordata > Mammalia > Rodentia > Cricetidae > Peromyscus > Peromyscus nudipes. The sequence continues at coordinate 3,646 of CABHPH010143223.1, forward strand.
CCATCCTTCACTCTTATCCACTCCATCACCAGACGCTGTGAGAATCCCTACGCCACCTCCATCCCCACCCTGTTGATTACAGTCCGACTGTCCATGTCCGTTACCCACCTTCAACCTCCAGCCCCTCCAGTCAGTTTAGATATGGTCACTACCAGCTCTCCTCATCTCCAGCCTGGCCAGCTTCCATAGCAGCCTCCACGCTGATGCCCTAGGAGTCTTTCTAAGGACACCATCCCCCCCCCATCCCTCTGCTCAGACCTTTGCACCGCTCCTCATTAGACTGTAAACATAACTTAGGAGGGCTTCTATCCTGTAACCCATTACAGGGCCTCCCTTGCCTCATCCGCTGAACACTGTAAGAACCAGGCTTGGTGAACATTCCGTTCTTTGAATGTGACCTACTTCAACTTGCTGTCAAGTCTACACATGTCATCATTCGCTCTTTCTGAAAGAGTCTCTGGCCTTCTCCACTTTTGTCTGACTAATGCCTGCCCTGCGTATCTTTAGGTCTAAATGTATGTCATTCCCGGAAGCCCTCCCTGGTTGGTCAGGTTTGGAGCACTCCTAACATGCACTTACTCCTAAGTCCCCCCCCTTTTTTTTTCTTTAATTTTATTTCATGTGTTTTGTCTACACGTATGTCTGTGCTCCAAGTATGTGCCTGGTTCCTGTGGAGGCCAAAAGACAGTATCAGATCCCCTGAAACCGAACGGTTGTAAGCAGCCATGTGGGTCCTGGGAATCAAACCTGGGTCCTCTGGAAGAGCAGCCGGTGCTTTTAACTGCCGAGCCATCTCTCTAGACCCACTAATTTGCCTTTTTACATGGTATGTAAATTTTACATAACTCTGTCATCAGGAGACAAGAAGCCTGCTAAGGACAGAGATGATGACATGATGGGTCACATTGGATCCCCCTCCACACACCCCACTCTCCACAACTCCATGAAATCACAATTAGCTTGACATTTTAAAGTAGCCATTTGGAGCATTAGATTAGCACCTATAGAGGTTTTGTTTTGTTTTCTGCTAGTATTTAAAGATAAAAGATGAAGGCCAGGTGGTGGTGGTGGCGCATGTCTTTAGTCCCAGCACTTGGGAAGTAGAGGTAGGTGGATCTCTGTGAGTTTGAGGCCAGCCTGGTCTACAGAGTGAGTTCTCGGACAGCCAGGACTACACAGAGAAACCTTGTCTCGAAAAAAGATAGATAGGTAGATGGATGGATGGATGGATGGATGGATGGATGGATGGATGGATGGATGGGGCAAGATGATCAAATCCTTTATAATTTTCTGCTAAACTTTTTGATAAATATTTGAAGTCTATTTTGAGGTTTTTCTTAAGGAAACATTGGCTACCTCTGGACGTTTTTGTTTTGTTTTTCCTGGGGTCTCACTGTGGGCTGGGGTGATGTTGGAAGCAGTAGGTAGTAATAAGACAATGGGGAAATAGCTGAGTCTGCAAAATGTCTGCCGCACAGCATGAGGGACCTGAGTTTGGTTCCCCAGCACCCGGGGAAAAGCTGAGTCTGTAATCTCAAGGCTGGTGGGGTCGGGGACAGAGAGGAGGCTCTCTGGGGCTCCATGGTCAACCAGCCTAGCCAAAGGGATGGACTCGGGTACAGCAAGCGACCTTGTCTCCAAAAGAATAAGAGCCACGTGTGGTAGCATACACCTTTAATCCCAGCACTCAGGAGACAGAGACAGGCAGATCAATGTGAATTTGAGGCCAGCCTGTGAGATTGAGTTCTAGGTCAGCCAGTGAGAGCCTGTTTACCCCAAAAAAAAAAAAAAAAAAAAAAAAATTAACACAGTAATGAACCATGTGTAAGACCAAATGGGTTTTCCCAACTGTAAACCTACAATTTTCTAGGACTCTCACAAGAAACCCATTTACAGGGAGAGACATGTTTGAGCCCCATGTGCAACCTCTAAGGCACTTCCTGAGCTGCCCTAAATCTCTTTTCTGTGGCAATAAAAAGAAGGAAAGTTTCTGTTGGCTCCATGTGAGGGTAGTCTGTCACAGTGAACATGGCATCAGAGCCTGAGGCAGGAAGCAGAGAGCAACTCTGGGCCTCAGCTCATGTTCTCCTTTTCATGCCCTAGGACCACAATCTGTGGGATGGTACCACCCACAGTTGAGATGGATCGGCTTACCCTACAAACCCAACCTAGAATTTCCCTTATAGACTCGCAGAGGTTGGAGTCGTAGGTGAGTCTGGATCCTGGAAGGCTGACCATCAGCATGGCTGGTGGTCAACCTTCCTTGTCAACTTGACTGAATTTGGAATCCTTTAGACTCACTGGGTACCATGGTGCAGTCGGTAACCCCTGCAGTTGGGAGGTGGACACAAGAAGATGAAGTCCTCACCTACACAGCGAGTTTGGGGCCATCCTGAACTTCATGAGACTCTGCACATCCCCCTACCCCCCCCCCAAAAAAAAACCCAGATAGAAACTGGGGCAGGGGTTCTTATGAGACACGCGTCTTGGTACATCTGTGAGGGTGTTTCTAGAGAGGACTAACTGAAGTTGGGAATACTCACTAAATGTGGGCAGGTTGTTTTGTGGGCTGAGGCCTGGACCAAAGAAAGTGAAAAGAAGGAAGCCAGCTGAGAGCCAGCAGTTTTCTTTTTTGTTTGTTTGTTTGTTTGTTTTGGTTTTTTCGAGACAGGGTTTCTCTGTGTAGCTTTGCGCCTTTCCTGGAACTCGCTTTGTAGACCAGGCTGGCCTCGAACTCACAGAGATCCACCTGTCTCTGCCTCCCAAGTGCTGGGATTAAAGGCGTGCGCCACACCCGGCTGTTTGTTTGTTTTTTATCAACCATTCCATCCTAGCACTGAGAAAAGTACTGACCCACCATAACATCCTCAGCCCAGACACACTAAGAGTCTAGGCTTCTGCCTCCCCCAACAGAGTGCTAGCTTACAGATGTGATATGAGCCACCACACCTGGTTTCCCACAGTGCTTGGATCGAACCCAGGACATCACGAATGCCAAGCAAGCATTCCACCTATTGAGCTACATCTGCCAGCTGTTTGTTTTTGTTTTATGAATCAGAGTCCTTGAATTCATACCAATCCTTCTGCCTCAGCCTCCCAAGTGCTCCAGACATGAGCCATCATGCCAAGCTTCTCACCTTTGAGTATGCTTATCCTAGATACTAGGTCAACTTGACTATAACATATTAATATATAGATATAGATATATATAGAGAGAGATATAGAGATAGATAGATGGATAGATAGATGATAGATAGATAAATAGATAGACAGATAGATAGATAGATAGATAGATAGATAGATGATAGTATATTCACCTGTTAAGCTACCCTTAAGTACTCCTATCCTGTACCTTGCACAATCCTTAGGATACTGGCAAAGGGAATTTTCTATAAGCCTTTGCTGATGCTGCCCACCAGTTATAAGTCTACCCTTTTAACTGGTCCTTCTGACTCCTGTGTTCTCAACATAAATTACTAAGTTAAAAGGACTACAGTGGCTGATGAGATGACTCGGAGGTTAAGAGCATGTACTTTTTTGTTTCAAGCACTCATCACCACCTATAACTCCAGCTCCAAGAAATCCACACCCTCCTTCTGGCCCCCCTTGGCACTATACTCATGCACAAAACACACACACACACACACAATCTACACATAATTAAAATAAAACTTTTTTTTTTTTTTAATGAAAAGGAATACAGCTCCTCTCCCTTGGCACCTGAGATAAACCTCTGGCTGGTGATGGCTACCTTCCTTGATGAAGAATTATCTGGTGGATGCTGCGTGACTGTGGAAGCCCTTCTCACATCTCCCGTTTCTTAGCTTCGATGACATCTTCGCTCCTTCCACAGGCTCTTCCCGCTCAGCCTCTCTTCTTGGCTCATTTTCTGCATTCCTCTCTGAAATACAGATTGTGCTCCAGGTTCTATCTTTGGCTCTCCTCATTCCTAAATCTGCATTTCTTAAAGGAATGCGTTTGCTCTCGGAGCTTCAGATGTAATTGGATGACTCCCAAAATCTGAATTTTTAGATATGATCTCTGTTCTAATCCTACACGGGTAAGGTGCCAAGTAACATATATGTTCCCCCACTACACAACTCAGGAGGTCCAAAAGGGCCTCTTGCTCCACCACAACCTGTCATTCAAGGTCATTTCCATCTCTTCCCTTCACACTCAAGGGGTGAGAGCACATTCCTTCTTGCAGCTTCCTTAACATCCTTGCCAAGTCAATGTTTTTTGGTTTTGGTTTGATTGTTTGTTTTTCAGGACGGGGTTTCTCTGTGTAGCCCTGACTGTCCTGGAACTCACTCTGTAGACCAGGCTAGCCTTGAACTCAGAGATCTGCCTGCCTCTGCCTCCCAAGTACTGGAATTAAAGTCATTCACCACCACACCCAGCCTCCAAGTCAATGTATCTTAAGGAAACCATTTTCCCCACATGAGTTCTTTGTTGTTTATTTAGTTTTTTAAGACAGAGTTAGTGTGGTGCACACCTTTGATCCTAGCCCTCAGGAGGCAGATCCAGGCGAATCTCTGTGAGTTGGAGGCCAACCTGGTCTACAGAGCGAAATCCAGGACAGGCACTAAAACTACACAGAGAAACCCTGCCTCAAAAAAAAAAAAACCAAAAAAATCAATCAATTAATTATAAAAAAAAAAAGACAGAGTTAGTAGGCCAGGCTAGCCTCAAACTCACAGAGATCTGCCTGCCTCTGCTTCCTGATGGGACTAAAGTTCACCATGTCTAGCACCCTCCCTGAGTATTACACTGACTCCTTAACGTATCGTACAGTTTTCACCCAACTGCTCTTCATTACATAGCCCTTAGGTAACCAGAGTTTATATGTTAAATGTGAGTTGAGAATGTAGCTCAGCTGCATACCTTTAGCAAAGAGGAGAGTCCAGGACTAAGCATTACACAACAAAGCCAAATAGAACAAGAAGCTGGGCCTGGTGACACGTATACACTATCCAAGCACCCAAGAGCTAGAAGCACACTAGGGATGTAGCTCAGTCGGTAGGGTGTTTGCCTGGCATGCACAAATCTCTGGGTTCAATCCCCATCACCACATAAACTGGTGTGGTAGCCCATGCTCGTACAGGCAGGAGAATCAGAAGTCCAAGGTTATCCTTGGCTACAAAGTGCTTTAAGGCCAGCAGGACTTCCAGAGATCCTGTCTCAACAAACTTTGAACATACTTATACTAAAAAAAAAATCATTTATTGTTTATTTGAAGTTCTGATTGAACTGGTCACCTTGGGGTTTTGTTATTGTTTGTTTGTTTTTGTTAAACATGGAAACCCAAGAAATAGTCTCTGTTCAATTCCTTTCTCTCCCATTTGAAGGCAAACGCTGTGAGGGTGCAGACGTGGTCTGTTAGATCTGTTGCTCTGAATCCCCATCACCTAGCATTGGGCCTCATCCGGCTTGGCCAAGGGTAAGCATCCACAAGTGTTGAGGACTGAAGGTAGACTGCAGAAGGCAAGCTACACTGGCCGAGGTATCAGCAACAACCAGGCAAGCCATGCCACATTCCTTTCTAGCCTCCACTGTCTCCTCAGAAATTCTCAATTGCCATGGGGATTCCCAAGGACACACACATACTGCTTTCTGGTCTTCTACCAGAACGTGCCGAACTACTGAATCCCGGCAAATGACGGTTTACAATCCCACCGACACAAGTCAGACTAGAGCCAGAAAATTGGCCCTGAAAATGATTTTGGTACCCCTTTCCTCTCCCATCTTGTCTTGCTGAATAGTCTCACCTAGAAGCCCTGCATTTCTGGCATGGAGCCGCTGTTCTTCCAAGCGGTGACAGAACTATGATCATGGGATACTGTCCTCGACAGCTAGCCTTTGAGCACTTGCAGGCGTTGAGGTGATAAGTAGGACAGCCTCGCCCAGTGTTCTGACAACTGAGTATTGTCAGCTCCAACTCGGTTACTTAGGGAGGACTTTGGAATCTTCTCCCGATCATTCATGGGTATTTAGCCAGCTTAATAACTCCTGTGACTCAAGGTATTCTTCTCATGGCCACTTTCCCCCAGGCAGGGAGCCAGAGAGGGGGTAAGAGCCCCCCAAATCACCCCTTTTGATTCATTAGTTTCTTGCCACCATGTGAAGTTTTAAGAGTCTCATTCCAGAAGGAAGCCGAGTTTTCTTTTTCTTCTTTCATCCCTGGAGGAGTGGGTTGGGGATAGGGGTGGGGTAGGTGGGGCACTACACAGCATCAGCCTTTACAGAAATAAATGCCATGGATGGTGTGGCTTTTCCCCCTTAAAAATCTCCTTTAAGGAACTGAAGAGATGGCTCAGTGGTTAAGAGCACTGGCTGCTCTAGCAGAGGACCCGGGTTCAATTCTCAGCACCCACATGGTGGCTCAAAACTGTCTCTAACTCCATTTCCAGGGAACCTGACATCCTCTTTTGGCTTCCTTGGTGCACACCTTAATCTCAGCACTTAGGAGGCAGAGGCAGGAGGATCTCTGTGAGTTCGAGGCCAGCCTAGTCTACAGAGCGAGTTCCAGAACAGCCAGAGCTGTTTCACAGAGAAACTTTGTCTCAAAAAACCAAAAAGAAAAAAAGAAAAATGAACAAAAAAAAAAAAAAAAAAAAAAAAAAGATGGCTAGGCCAGTTGGAACTGTGGTTTAGATATTCCTTATACTGGGCTATTTTTCACTGGGCCTGTTGTGAATCCATTAGTTTCTCTTTAATATATCATTCTTTCTTTGTTTCCCTTTTTCTTTTTTTCCCTCCTAGAACTCCATATGTAGACCAGGTTAGCCTCAAACTTACAGAGCTCTTCCTCCCTCTGCCTTTCCAGTGCTGGGATATGGTGATATTTTATTTGTGCTGAAATGTGATTTTATTTGTATGTTAATAAATAAAAATGCCTGGGGGGTCAGAGCTAATAGCAAGCCATTTAGCAGAAGTCTAGCAATGTTAGCACACGCCCTTAATCCAGATCACATGACAGACAGGTCTCTGTGTGTTCAAGGACACCACCAGCATGGAGACACACACCTTTAATCTTAATACCAACCATAGAGCCTGGAGGTCTTTATAGACAGCTTTATAGGAAGTCATGTGGTTGGGTTTACAACCAATGAGAAGGCAGAACAGAAAGTCAATAAAAAGATAGACACACAGGAAGTAGGTCTCTTTCGGAGGGGAAGGACGGCATCGGCAGCGAGGGGTAAGAAAGCGGTTTTAAGTCTCAGCTCTCAGCTACTGCTCTGACCTCTTGGGCTTTTAACTCTGCATTTGGCTCTGTGTTTCTTATTTAATAAAACCATTCAGAATTACGTCTACACTGGGATTAAAGGTGTGTGACGCTATGCCCTTCCTCTTTTTACATTGTTTATGGGTGTGTGGGCATTCTCAGGGATGTGAGCAAGAGCTAAGGTGCACATAGAGAAGTCAGAAGACAACTTTGTGGAGTCTATTCTCTCTTTTCCTCTTTACAAGGGTTCTGGGAGCTGTACTCAGTTGTCAGGCTTGTTGGAGCAACTGCCTTTACCCACAGAGCTATCTTTCTAGCCCTAGCTCCCTTTCTGAACAGCCATTGAAACCCCGTAGTTTGCAAGAACCAAGACGGAGCCATCTTGAATCGGTTTGCAGCTACCATCCCCTCCCCCATCCCCAACAGATGCCCAACAGGGCCCATGGCTTCCAGGAGTTGGAACAGTGGGGACCCAGTCAAGGCTTGTGTTGTGGTACACCCACTTTGGCAAAAAGAAATTGCTTTGCTGGATGGCTTTCCCTTTGTTCGGCGTTTCTTTGTGGGACATCGAGATTGTTCCCTTCCCAACAGTGGCATGTGTCTGTGATCCCAGCGCTCGGAGAGGTGAAGGCAGGAAAGGCAAAAAGTTTCTGAGCTACAGGAAACATTCTAAATAAGCCAGAACCAGGGTGAGGGGCGGCTCAGCAGGAGAGGATGTGTGCTGCCCGACACCTACCACCTGAGTTTGATCCTTATGTGGCAGAAAGAGGACCAACTCCCCCAAGTTGTCCACAGAACTCCATGTGTTTTGTGGCATGCCTGGATGCTCCCCAGTAAATACAGTTATGTGTGATACAAATAAATACAATAAAATTTAAAAAGAAAAGGCCAAACCAGGTCTGGGGAGATAGCTCAGTGGGTACCATGCGAACATGAAGACCTTGGTTTGAATCCCCAGAAGCTACTGAAAGCCGGGCACAATCGTGCATCTGTAAGCCCAGCACTCCGACGACGAGATGCGAGATGGAAAGGAGAACCCACACAAGCTCGTGGCTCAGCCAGCTTGGCATACACTGGGGGGAACAGCAAAGAGACAACGGGGAAGGCATGTACAGACACTGGAGGTTATCCTTGTATGTGCACACATGCCAGCACGCTCACACATATGAACATTTTCACGTATATTTATGCACACACGTCATAGGTCTATCACACACACATACATACACACACACACACACACACACACACACACACACACCCCAAACAAACAAACAAACAAAAAGTCCCAAACCCCAAACAAAACAAAATTTCAGGCATAGAGCATGCTGGCACATACCTGTAATTCTAGGATTTGAGAGATGGAGGCAGGATGTTTACGGACGGGTTCAAAGTCATTCTCAACTACACAACATGTTTGAGGCCAGTCTGGGATACAAGAGATTCAGTCTCAAAGAGAGAGAGAGAGACAGACAGACAGACAGACAATAAGAATGAAGAAAGTGGTTGACACCGGGGAGATGGCACAGCGGGTCAAAGTGCTTACCACACAAGCCTGATGGGATGAATTCAGATTCTCAGAACCCAAGTAAAAATGTCAATGTGGGCCAAGCAGTGGTGGCGCACGCCTTTAAGTCCAGCACTCTGGAGGCAGAGGCAGGTGACTCTCTGTGAGTTCTAAGCCAACCTGCTCCACAAAGTGAGTTGAGTTCCAGGACAGCCAGGACCGTTACACAGTGGTCCTGGAACTTACTCTGTAGACCAGGCCGGCCTCAAACTTACAGAGATCCTCCTGCCTCTGCCTCCCATGTGCTGGGATTAAAAGCGTGTGCCTCTATGGTTAGTATTTCATGGACTCTTCTATATCGGTGCCCTGACAATTCACAGTTTAGGAAAATGAAATGTAACTTTTTCAGGTAAAAACAAATTGACCTAAAGTCACTGTAAACCCTCAAATACATAGACCTCTGGATGAGCCCAGATGGGGTCATCTAGACTGAGATAACCATGGAAGGAATGCACTCAAGAGACAAGGTTGGAGATATGGCTCCTTACAGGTGAATTGCTAAAAAACCTAGTGCACAAGGTCCATGAAAGCCAAAGGACCCTTAAAAGACAAAGGCTGCTGCCCGAGTAAGAGGAAGCAATGATGTAATTGAAGGTATCGCCATAGCCGAGAAGAAAAATGTAAATCAGAAAGGGGGGGGGATGGGTTAATGTGGGATCTGGGAAAATGAACTCAAGGTTGGAATCTTGCTTTTGCAACTCCTATGCAGAACTTTCCCAGGCAGGAGGGGCAGGCTGATGTGGCAGGTGTGGCCTGGCACAGGAAGGATGCAGGGACAGCTGAGTCACCCGCTTGCCTCCCCCATCCAGTGCCGGCAAGTCCATTGCCATTCGCTTCCGCCCGTCAGGATTGCCTAATAATAGCTCCCACGTGCTGGGCTGCATCTGTGCTAGGCCCTGGCCTACACCGCCCCCCCCCCCTCGATTTACAGCCCAGTTCTGGGCTTGCCCAACCTCAGCAGCACCAGAAAAGGCTAGAACAGCAGTTTGGACTCCCACTGGCTAGCTGCAGGCACAGGATAGGATGATCTCACCTCTTCTGGGCAAGCCCTGCCCCCAAAGTAATGCCTGGATGGTTTGTAGAAAATAACTAAGTTGGCTTCCCTCTGGCTTATACCTCTTGTGGGAGGGTTTCTCATGTGCCTTTCCTTTCCGGTACGCGTAGACTGAAGCTCTCCTCCTCTGCCCTCAGCTGCTCGCTCACGGGAACACAGCCCTGTTCCCATGTGTCTGCCTTCCTTGCCCTCGCCGCCCTGCCCTCCTGGTGTCAATCCCTTCAAAACAACTATCATCCCTTATTGGTACCGTATATCCTTAATCCCGATTGCCGACTTGATGGGGTATAGCATGACTATGGAATACATCTCTGGATGTGTTTCCAGAAAGTGGAGAAGGAAAGATGCACCCTGAATGTGTGAGTGGTCCCGTCTCAGGGGCTGGGGGCGGGGATCACAGACTGAATAAAGAGGAAAAAAAAAAAAATCCCGCAAGCTGAGCACCAGTGTTCGTCTCTCCCGGCATCCCGTGTGGAACTGCCTCCTGTTCCTGTCGTCATGACTTCTCATAATAAGTAGCTTCCATCACAGCTACAAGAAAACTAGTACAGGACTGCGGCTGAAAGAAATAAATGATTGCTTCCCTCAAACCACTGAACAAACAAACCGAAGGGTTTAACATCCCAACTGTTCTATTACTGAGGGTGCCAGGGGCAGGCAGTTCATTGCTATATGACGGGACAATAGATACAAGCCAGGACTGACCACCCCAAGCAGAGGGGACGTGCTCAACCCAGGCCCTTGGAAGAGACCTGAGCAATGACCTGGACTCACATCAGACAGCCTTGTGAACTTGGAAAAGTCATTTAACCTCCCTGAAATTCAGAAGGACCGAACTGGGAGACAGCAGCATCCCGATGCCCTTGTCTTCCCGGGGAAAACAGGTTCAGAAGACGTGGCAGCCACTGTCCACGGGGCACATGATTTTAGACATTTTTCCGCCTAGTTCTATGTGAACTGCGTGGCAGGGATGAGGGCAGTACCTCAGATAAAGGTGTCTAGGGGGTGGTGACCCCACTGCATTCCCTGTCTCCCTGCTCCCACTCACTCCCTGGCTCTTTAAAGACTGAAAACCGCCCCATTAGGTGCAAATACATGGAAACATATTCATGATTATTCAAATGAAGGCTTGCAAAACAGCCAGTGCTACTCATAAATATTCATCATTACCAGGCTAATCACTAACAATCTCACAGGACTATGTGCTCTGGCAACCCTGTTCTCTGCCCCCTCCTCCTTTGTCCCCTCCAGCCCTACGCCTCCCAACGTCTCCTGAGCTCTTCACCATCTTCTTCAGGGAAAAGATATTTCTGGTTCATGAGGTAAAGCTTCCTTTATTTATCTCTGTCAGAAGATGACTCCACCAGGAGACTAACCTTCTGCACAGTGTAACTGATCAGGTCTCAACAGCTGCAGCAGATTCTCGGGCATCTATGTAAAATTTTATTCTATTTCTCTTTTTGAGACAGGGTCTTACTGTGTAGTCCTGGCTAGCCTGGAATTCATTATATAGACCGTGCTGGCCACAGAATTGCAGAAATCCGCCTGCCTTGGCCTTGAAAATATTGGGAAATGCCCCCCCCTTTCCTTAAGATTTATTTATTTAGATTCAAAACAGGGTTTCTTGCTTTTTCTAGACAGGGTTTCTCCATGTAGTTTTGGTGCTTTTCCTGCAACTCACTCTGTAGCCCAGGCTGGCCTCAAACTCACAGAGATCCGCCTGGCTCTGCCTCCCAAGTGCTGGGATTAAAGGTGTGCGCCGCCCGGCAGCCCTTGGGTCATTTTTGTAATGATCTTTTTGTGGATTTTTTGTTTGTTTGTTTGTTTCATATTGTTTGTTTGTTTTTTCTTTTTCTTTTTTCATTTTTCTTTTTAAAGACAGTGTTTCACTGTGTGGTTCAGGCTGGCTTCCAATACTCAAATTCTCTTGCCTTAGCCTCCCAAGTCCTGGAAGCCTTGGCCTGCACCACCTTGCCCTGTTCAGGCATCTGTACTTCTAGCTGCTCCCCGTGATGGAGAAGGAGGATGTGTTCACCATAGGGCATTTTTACCAAGCACTGTGCCCGGGCTGGGGGCCACCCAGAAGCAGGACACCTTGAAGCATGGTGCCCAGGAAAGACAGTGGAGCGGCAGGTCATGGGCACGGTGACCTGTATCTGTAATCCCATCAACAGTCCCAGATTCCAATCTAGCCAGGACTAGACAGTGAGTTCCAGTTAGCCTGAGACACACCAAGACCCGGTCTCAAAAAGTGGGGAGTACTGCTGAACAGATGGCTCAGCCTTTAAGAGAAGTTACCACTCTTGCAGGTGACCTAGGTTCGGTTCTCAGCACCTACTTGGCAGCTCACAACTGTCTGTAAATTCAGTAACAACCTCAGAGAGAGCTGATGCTCTCTTCTGGCTGTTGTGGGTCCTGCACACGCGTGGCATACAATTAAAAAAAAAAAAAAAGACAAGAGAAACTGTTAATGCTCTATTGGGTAGCCTGAACCTGGGAGAGTGGAGCCTGAAAATGAGGCAGACTAAAGCTTCATGCAATAGCCATCTTTATTCAGGGCATCAGACAATTTATATTCTGAGGGTATTCTAAGAGTTAGGCAAGGTCATGCGAGCAAAGTTCACTTCAGTTCACGTTGTATACAACCACAAGGGCAAGGTCACGTGAGTTTAGGCTCTATGCAGTCAGGAGAACAACTCATGCTTGAAAACATCATTTTGAATAATAACGGGAAAGACGATCGGTAGGTAATCTAAAGTAAACCCACTCCTATTTACTACACCTGAGAGGGGCATGACAGCACATCCCGAGAACAGATCCATGCTGTGGCTATGGAGGAGCAGAGGTTACAGGACTTGGAGTTTTCTCACAGGCTCAGAATTCTCCCATGGCTTCATTCATGGACTGTATTCCAACAAGAAAGGGTGTTCTGCAATAAGGTGCACAGCGAAATATGTGCAAACGTGTGTGTGTGTGTGTGTGTGTGTGTGTGTGTGTGTGTGTGTGTGTGACACTATTTACTTTGCAGTCAATGAAATTCACTGTATAGCCCAAGCTGGTCTTGAACTCTTTGCAACCCCCCTGCCTCAGCTCCCCAAGTGCTGAGATCATGGATGTAAACCATCATCAGTCATACCTGGCATCCCCTTCACCCTCAGTCTCAGGGCTTAGGGACCAAACTCAGGGTCTAACTGATGCTAGGTAAACGCTCGACCCCTGAGCTCTGCCCTCAGCCCCACTTATCATCCTCCAACAAGCTATTTCCTTCTTTTTTCACGTGGCCTCCTGTGACTGACTGAAGCAAATTAGAAACAAGCATGAATTAAGAAGAGAGAGGGGCACAAGGACCCCTTAAAGAGCCGTGGGTGGGTCTATGGAGATTATGTGTTTAAATGAAGTCCTCTGGGGCTGGAGAGATGTCACTGGCTGCTCTTCCAGAGGTCCTGAGTTCAATTCCCAGCAACCACACGGTGGCTCACAACCATCTATAGTGGGATCTGATGCCCTCTTTGGGCATAGGGTCATACATGCTGATAGAGCCCTCTTATACATAAAATAAATAAATCTTTTTTAAAAAATGAAGTCATCTAGTGATTTGATCAGCCACTAAAACTAGGTTCAGAGACAAGAAAGAGTCCTGATTCAAGTGAACAGTGACCCAGGGAGATTAGAATGCAAGGTTGGTTTAGACAAATACCTTTTGTCAGAAGTAGGCAGGGCATTCCCAAAGGGAATTTTATGATAAGAAAGGGTCCTAAAAAAAAAAAAAAAAAAAAAGACAGGGTTTCTCTGTGTTAACAGTCCTAGCTGTCCTGGAACTCACTTTGTAGACCAGGCTGGCCTTGAACTCAATGAGATCTGCCTGGCTCTGCCTCCCAAATGCTGGGATTTGTTTGTTTATTTATTTATTTATTTATTTATTTGTTTGTTTTTTTTTGTTTTGTTTTTCGAGACAGGGTTTCTCTGTGTAGCTTTGCACCTCTCCTGGAACTCACTTGGTAGCCCAGGCTGGCCTCGAACTCACAGAGATCCGCCTGGCTCTGCCTCCCAAGTGCTGGGATTAAAGGCATGCGCCACCACCGCCCGGCTGTTTGTTTGTTTTTTGAGGTAGGGTTTCTTTGTGTATCCTTGACTGTCCTGAAGCTCTCACTGTGTAGCCCAGGCTGGCCCTGAATTCACCGAGATCTACCCCAGTGGGTTTCAAAGTGTGCACCACCATGTCACGTCTAGCTTTTGATTTGAGATGTCCTTCACAAGTTCAGGTGTTTAAACACTTGGTCCCAAGCTAGTGACAATATTCTGGATGGTCATGAAAACTGGAACATGGGGCCAACCTAGGTCCCTGAGAGCAGGTCTTAAAGGTTGTAGGTGACTCTGGTTTCAACCAGAGCTTTCTGCATTCTGTCTGCTACCACCAAGATGTAAAAAGTCTGTTCCCTGAGCTCTGCTGCCAATGGATGGAACAGCCCAGCACTTTACCCACCTCCCTGCAATAAATCCTATGAGCCAAAAGACACTGTTCCTCCTTAAGCTGCGTATTCCAGGTATTTGGTTTCAGAGACGAGGAAAAAAAATAATAACATGAAGACTTTAGAAATTCTGGGATGGCAAAATTTAAGGTGGGAAAATACAACAGCAGCTAGCACAAGCTGGGCCTACGTTAAAATGTAAGAATATCTCACCTGTTAGGTCAATTTAAAAGTTTAAATTACAGTTGATTTTGTGTGTGTGTGCTTTCATCCCTGCGTGCGTGCGTGCGTGCGTGCGTGCGTGCGTGTGTGGACACATGCCACTTTGCACAGGTAGAAGTCAGAGGATAACTTATGGGAAGTCCTCTCTCTCCCTCTGCCGTGTGGGTAGCAGGAACGGAACTCAATTTATCAGGTTTAATGGTAAGTGCCTTGACCTGCTGGACTGTCTCCCCAGCCCACATTTTACTTTTCAAGGTTTAAGGAAAACCTGCTATTGCTTATGGGCTGGCCAAGAGTCATTTTCTTTATGAGAAGTAGATTACTCCTAACAACCCGAGATGCACAGGATGAAAGTAGCGTTTCAGTTATCTCGCAAAGGCCTGGCAATAAAATAGCTTTTCAGAGAAAGCTATGTGTCTCCCTTTCGAGGATGACAGAGAATGCTACCAGGACAGAGAAAGGCTATGGAGACAAAAAACATTATCAATTTCTCATGGTTGATTTGTTAGCGGCTCCAGCAAGAGAAATAATATTACTTTCTAATCCAAAGTGGTGTCATACCTGTATTTGCAACATTATTTCTTAGATCAACATGGCTTTCTCTTGCTAGAAATTATCACACACACACATCCCTCTAATCAGGAATCCCTGGTTTGATTTAATGAGATCCACACAAAGGGGGTTGTCAGTAACCACAGAAACGGGGCAGGGCTTTCATAATGATGGTGCTTGAATTGTAGCCCCGTCTGAAAAGAGCCTTTTTAATTATAGGGTTTGCGGTGGGGGGAGTGGACTGGAAGAGAGTGGAAGGGGCGACGGTGGATGTAGTCTTTTATCTACTTAAAAGGATAGCAGGTGGGCCCCACTAACAAGTTTTAACCTCAGGACTTGGCTTAAAAACCCTAGCGAGGGAAAAGGAAAAAAATTTTTTTTTCATTTTTAACCCTATGTATTTGCTTGTCTTCCCTTTCTTAAATGACAAGGTTTGATTCAAAAGGGCTCAGAAGGGCCAGGGGGATAGGCGTGAGGCCCACCAGACCAGTTCAGAGGTTTTGTAATCCCTCTCTAAACACAGAAGTCCTGCCTGTGTGGGGGAGTCTGCAGGCTGCCCTGGTGAGCAGCTTGCAACACCGTCTGGAGCTATTTTGAAGCCAGTGACATTAAAGTCTAGGACAGTCTCTGGGACATTTACAGTGTTAGGTCATTCAAGCCCCTCTACATTTCTCACATCAAGTCAGCAACAGTGTGACTCACTCCAGAAGGCAACATAAGCCGAGTTAAAGGAGCCAGCACACAGCCAGGGCTGCTGCCCAGGGCAGGGCCCAGAACCCCCTCATGGTGGGAGGGAGCTGCTGGAGCTGCACACATCACAAGCTGGAGGAGTCACATCACCGCTTGAGCAGGGGACAACGGGAAAATTTAGGAGTACCAGTTATTCCCTTTCATCAGGAAATGAAAAACTTTCCCAGAAGCTTCCTAAAGTTTCTGTTCACCTCTCGTTGCCCTGAACTGTCGAATGGTCAGTCCCATCGCTAAGAAAATCAAGCTGGAGCTGGGCGCCCATAGTACACACCTTTAATCCCCGCACTCCAGAGGCAGAGGCAAGTGGATCTCTGAAGCCAGCCTGGTCTACCAAGTGAGTTCCAGTACAGCCAGGGCTGTGTTACACAGAGAAACCTTGTCTTGAAAAAAAAAAAAGCCTGATGGGGCCAGTAAGAAGGCTCAGTGTCTGAGAGTATCTGCTGCTAAGCCAGGAGAGCTGAGTTTGATCCCAGAATCCACATGGAGAAGAAGAAACTGATTCCCTCAAGTTGTCTACACACACACACACACACACACACACACACACACACACACACACACACACACGGTGGCATGCTCCCCTCCCCCAATAAATGAATAAATGTAATAAAAAATGTAAATGCATGATGGAATATTTTACATGGCTGTCCTGCCCAATATGTCATACAATTTGGGTCTCTTAGTGGTGTCATGAGTTATATAGCTGAAAATTGAATTTAACCAGGCAAAAAATCCAGCAGCGTCCCAGAAATGAGATGCCTTCAATTTCTTGTTGTTGAGGTGACATTTATATTGCTCATTAGAAAGCCATCAGCTCAAAGTACGAATTATTTGTGTATGTGCAACCCATCTGGAACTCCAGAGGCATCGCACAGTATACCCAGAGCATTTCAGCTTAATAAAGACCGGCATGAATGAGCACAGATTTGGGCAGCCACACAAGCTGAGGACAGGCTGAACGGAAAATGGCGTTGGTGGCTGGTTATGGTGTGGAAAGGTCACGATTACAACAGAACCCAGTGGTACCTTTCAGAGCTTTATTAGGAGAAGGGGAGAGAGAGAGAGAGAGCCAGGCCTGGCGGAGAGGAAACACAGATAGAGAGGTGCAGAGAGAGAGATGGGGGGTGGGGGGACATGACGGGGGGGGGGGGACGGACACATGGCACCGCCTTATAAAGGCCAGAACGCACCTGCACACACAGGCCCACTCACAGAGATCACAAGGTCATGTCCGCAACTACGTGACCGCAACCATGGAGCATGAGTTACGGTTCATGCAGGACGTATGACCCAAAAATATCTAGGCGGAGATGACTAAGTGTCCCACCGGGCATTCGGCATGCACGACCACGGGGCGTGGTTGGATATTTCCTATCACAGGTCCAGCAATGTCATCCCAGCGTGTGTTTTATGAACTCGGAGTGGTGACACCTACCTGAAGGTTCCTGTCCTTGTTCCTCTGCCACAGCTGCTTTGCTGTCTGACAAAACTCTTAGATATTTCAACCTCAGAAGAAGCACAGGGCCTGGAGAGGTGGCTTGGTGGTTAGAGGGTTTGCTGCTCTAGTACAGGACCAGGGTTTGGTTCTCAGCACCCTCATCCATAGCTCACAATCACCTGTTAACTCCAGCTCCGGGGATGGAGGTGGGGGTGTCTGCTGGCCTCCACAGGCACCCGCACAGAGAGAAAGAAAACACACTTGGTAGCAAAAACAAAAATCTTAGGGCTGACGATGTATGCTTCTGTGAGAGCACTTCCTACTAGCATGGCATTCTGGTCTAGTCCCTGCTACTGCATAACAAACACAAAGCTTTGTCTTTTACATTGACCTGAGTTTGATCCCTGGAACCCACAAGATATGAAGAAAGAATGACTCTCCAAAGTTGTCCCCTGAAATCCACATTCTCACTATGGAGGTGGGGGTGGGGCGCAAATACAAATAAATAATACTAAAAAAATTAAATAAAAGCAAATATATAAATGTATTTAAATTTTTTCTAAAGTCAGGAACATGCTTTTAATCCCAGCACTTGGGAGCAGAGGCATGTGAATTTCTGGGAGTTTGAGGCCAGCCTGGTCAGCCAGACCTACATTAGACAGACCATGTCTCAGTACAAAAATAAATAAATAGAGAAGAAAGAAACAGAAAGAGATGCTGTCTTCAAATCAAATCAACTCAAAACTACCATTTAAAAACCCCCAGCCGGGCGTTGGTGGCGCACGCCTTTAATCCCAGCACTCGGGAGGCAGAGGCAGGCAGATCTCTGTGAGTTCAAGGCCAGCCTGGGCTACCAAGTGAGCTCCAGGAAAGGCGCAAAGCTACACAGAGAACCCCTGTCTCGAAAAACCAAAAAAAAAAAAAAAAAAAAACCCAAACAGGTTCCTTGTATTCTTGCTTTCTGATAGATGCAGACTATTCCAGTCAACAATGGTACCTGCTTTGAGTGTGAATAAATCTAATAAAACCAAATGCCAACTTCTTCTTTATGAAAGGAAGTGGGATGCTGGAATGGTTCAGACATCTTTAGTGAGACAAAGGAGTGAACAGTATTACCATTTCCTCCATTTGTCCTGCAAAGATCTCATGGGTGTTTTAGACTCGTGGAGGAATTTCCTGGGGCTAAACACAATAGGTCCTTTTCTAGATAGGGAAACATTCTCTAGTCCAAAAAGAAAATCTCCCCATGGACGTCTAAACTATGTCCTTGCCACCTAGATCCCACTCTTCAGCCGGACAAGAGGCAAATGTGAATGATGAGGAAACAACCAAATGATGGAGACTTGCTGGCTTTACCCAGGATACTGACATTGAAAAGAACATGAAGTTATGACTTCAAAGAGTTCTAGGAAAGGGAAGAGATGGGGCTGTCTTACGTTTGAAATCCATCCTTCTGGAGAAGATGCGGATCGCCCATAGCTCTTTAGCCCGCAGGAGCTCACTCAGACCTATGAGAGACAGTTGCCTGTGTCCAATGCCTTCTTCTGTTTTTGTTTGATTTTAGTTTTTGAGACAGGGTTTCATGTAGCCCAGACCATCCTCAAATTTGCTATGTAGCCAAGGATGACCCTCTTGTCTCCATCTCACAAATGCTGGAATTATGCACACACCCTTACATCCAGTTTGTGGGGTTCTGGGAGTCAAATCCTGGGCTTCATAAGTGCTAGGTAAATAACTACCAACTGAGCTACATCACCAGCCTACCCTATGGCTTCTTGCCTCAGGCCCTCTGCCTCCCAGCCTGCCACCCTTCCTTGGCTGCAGATGTGTGCCTGGCTAGCATACACACAAATGGACGGTTGTAGAGCTAAGTTCCCTGGAGCAACACAAACGCACAGGCTTCAGGGGACTGGTGGGGTAGCCCAGTGGTAGGATGTGCACTTAGCAGTTATGAATCCCCAGCACCACCCAGCAAAACCCCAATACACCAAACAGGTCACAGGAGTGGGTGGATACATCCTCTAGCTTCCTCTCCGTCTAGTGGATAGTTCTCTGTGAGTCCCCTATAATAGACTCTCAGGAGGTACTGTACAGGATGAACGTGCCCCCCCCTTCCGCCTCCCAGTTGTGTAAAGAGATAAGCCATCAGCTACATCGCTCGTGTCTCTGTTGTGTTCCCTGTTTTGCTTCCCCATAAACTCACCACATTTCCTGGAGTCACCTCCCAAAGGAACCACCAGGACCTGAAGGACCCAGAATGAAGGCACAACCTTGGAGGCCACTCAAGCAAGCTGAAACCCGAGCAAATAGAAAGCCTGCCCTGCAAAGACAGCTCAAAACTCCCTCCCTCCCTCCCTGCTCATCTCACACAGAAGCTGGCCAGATGTGGCAGTCACTGGCATGGTAGGGGCATGGGAGGCTGAAGGAGAGGAAGGAGACAAAGATGATCCCAGGTTCTATATTTCAAATGCTTAATTTTCAGATTCGATCTCTTGGATCCCAGGCTGGCCTTGAACTTACTGTATAGCAGAAGTTGGCCTTGAACTCAATTCCCCTGCCTCTACCTTCCTAATGCTGGGAGTGCAGGTGGGCATGATTGCACCTGGTTTATGTGGTGCCCGAGATGGAACCCAGGGCTTTGTGCATGCAGGGCACACACTCTTTTCTGCTGAGCTACATCCCCAGTCTGATCCCTGAGTTTCAGATTCAGCCATTTGGAAGGACGATGCTACCACCCCTGAGTTAGGGGTTGCTGAAGGATGGGCAGTTTAGGGTAAAGACCCAGAGTGTGCTAATTTCTTTGCATAGAGAGCCTGTTACATGTTTACTTCATGGGGAGCTACAGCCAGAACCAGAAATACGACTTTTGAAGTCCAGGGCAGGATGAAAATAAAGAGTTAGAGAGGTAGTTCTGGCAGGTAAAGGTGATTGCCACCTAGCCTGACTAAGTTTCATTGCTAGGACCCACATGGTGGAAGGAGTGAATCACCTCTCACAAGTTGTCCCCAGACATGCTGTGGCATGCATCCCTCCCCACCACACATACAAGACAAAAATTAAAATATAATCTCTTTTTTTTTGAGGGGGAGGGGTTGAGACAGGGTTTCTCTGTGTAACAGCTCTGCTTTCCTGGAACTCGCTCTGTAGACCAGACTGGCCTCAGACTCACAGAGATCTGCCTGCCTCTGCCTCCTGAGTGCTGGGTAAAATAAAATCTTAAAAACTGAAAATACAAAGCCCTTGTTCCAAAGTTAAAACTCTAAAGCTAGCAACTACAGAGCGTTAAACCAAGCAGAGAACCCTCCTGAGTGCTGGGTTCTCTGTTTGAGCAAGTTGCTTGAAGCTGGCCCCAGCCTGGCTCCATGGAAACAAAAGGAAGAGGTTAAAGCCAGCTTCTCACACAGCTCACAGGCCATGGCGACCAAAGAAGCAAACTGTCCTAGCTGGGCTTCTCTGCTGCTGTGATGAACACTGACCAAAACCAACTTAGGGTTAGAAAGGATTTATTTCAGTTTACGACTCTCAGGTCACACACACTCCATCATGAAAGGAAGTCAGGTTAGGAACTTAAGTAGGAACCTAGAGGCAAGAACAGAAGCAGAGGCTGGGGGTAGGGGTGGGGGTGGGAGGGTGGGGGGTGCTGCTTACTGGCTTGCTCAGCCTGCTTTCTTGTAGTGCTCTACCTGCCCAGTGACGGCACCACCCACAGTGGGCTGGGCTTTTCCGCCTCAATCATCAATCAAGAAAACAACCCATGGGCTTGCCCACTGGCCAACCTGATAGAGATAATCCCTTAAATCAAGTTGACAAAAACCCAACCAACACGGAAGTAAACAAAGATGTGTACTATTTCTTGTCTTTTAGAGACTCGTGCCAAAATATCTGCAGATGAAACAACCTGGTCTGAGTTTTTGCTTCAAAATAATTTTGGGGGATAAAGGGAAGCAGGGAGTCGGGTATGTTGCCTTGAGTCCATTATTGATGAAGCTGGGTGATAATACATGAAATTTCGACATAATGTGCTTTTAGAATTTTGTATATGTTTGACATTTTCTATCATTCAAAAACACTTTCAAGCCTGGCATGGTGGTCCCTGCCTGCAGTCCCAGCTAGCGAAGACGCTTGAGCCCAGGAGTCCAGGGCTCCAGGGCTCTGTTCAATTTAGGCAGCATAGTTAAGACTTTGTCTCAAACAAACAAAAGCCCTGGGGATGGTGGTTGGAAAGAGAAATGTCCTCTATAGGCTCGTGAATTTGAATACCTGGTCCCCGGTGGGTTGTGCTGTTTGGGGAGGTAAAAGGAAGGACGTGTAAGGGAGTAGAACCTTGCTAGAGGAATGACGTCACTGGAGACAGGCTTTGAGTTTATAGCTTAACCTCACTTTCAATGTGTTCTTTCTGTTTGTAGGAAGAGATGTGCTCTCTGGGACTCTTGCTTTGGCTGCCTGATGCCACGTCTCCCCTGCCGTTACAGGCTGTCCCTCTGTGAGCCCAAGGCTTCTTCCTATAAATAGTTTTTTGGTCATGGTGTCCATGGCTGCATCGACAGGAAATCAGTGATTCGATGATGCATGGAGCCAAGTGTGGTGTGAGTTTGGTGGAGCAGGCCTGTAATCCAGCATTTGAGAGGCCGAGGCAGAAGGATTGAGGCAAGATTAGGTCACAAAGCCAACAATACTTCACCCTGCTCCTTCTGGAGCCTGGATGTGTAAACATACAAATTCCAAAGTGAATAAATTTCCAAAATACTGTTAGTCCAGAACAGGGCAGACTGGTTCTGACGTGTAAATCACCTGCCATTTAAACCGTGTGTGCGTGTGCGCGCCCGCCCACGCACGCATGTTTGCACATTTTGTGTTTGAGCATGTGATCAACATCAGGTCTCTCCCTCAATCACTCTCCACCTACCTTTTTTTTTTTTTTTTTTTTTTAGGTTTTTTGAGACAGGGTTTCTCTGTGTAGCCCTGGCTGTCCTGGAACTCGCTCTGTAGACCAGGCTGGCCTGAAACTCAGATCCACCTGCCTCTGACTCCTGACTGCTGGGATTAAAGGTGTGCACACCACACCTGGTTTAGCCATTCATTGTTTGAGACAGAGTCTCACTTGGCCCAGTTAGCTCAGGTTAGCCTCAAATTCTATATGTAGCTAAGGATGACCTTGGACTATTGATCTTCCTTTTCCATCTTATGCCATCTTCCTAAATCAGGTATTGTTATTACTTGGTTTTTCTTTCCTCCCTCCCTCCCTTTCTTCCTTATCTTTCCTCTAGGTAGCTCAAGTTGGTCTTGAACTCACTATGTCCCTAATGATTCCCTTGCCTCTAACCTCTTAAGCGCTGGGTTACCAGTATGCACCTCCATGCCCAGTTTCATACAGTGCTGGGGATCAAACCCAGGGCTTCATGTACAGTAGGCAAGCACTCAACCAGCTGAGATCTATCTCCAGCCCCCTACCTCCACCCCCAGCCCCTAAATTACAGGATCCAGCCTTGGGCTGGTGGGAGAAGTGTCTTCATTGTGGTAATGCAAGATCTTGGGAGCTGTGCCCAGTAGGGTCAGGGGTCACAACAGACTCCATGAGAAAGCAGGTTGGCTGCGGGGACTAAGATCCTAGTATTGGCAGAGGAGAGGTCAGGATTATGTCTAGGATAGAATTATGTGGTCCCTGTATCCTCAAGCTGAGGTTTCTACACAAAACAAATGCCTAAGTAACAGAATTGACTTTATCACAGCTCTGGAAGCTTGAAGTCCTTGGTCAAGGAGTAGACAGGCAGGGTTTCTCCATGGCCTTTGGTCTGTGTGTGCAGTCCCTGGTGTCTTCCTCTTCTTGTAAGGATGCTGGTCACACTGTATGAGGAAGCCACTGTTATGTTATCATTTAACCTCAATTACTTCAGAAGACCTTATCTCCACACATACTAAGGGGTAGAGTTTCAAACCATGAATTTTGGAGGGACAGCCCTCAGCCTCTCCCTGAACTTTGACTTCATCATCATTGTAAATAAATTACAATCAAAGTGGGAGACTTGGCTCAGGGGTTTAAGAGCACTCGTTGCTCTTCCGGAGGACTCAAGTGCAGTTCCCGGCACCTCCATGGTGGCTCATTACCACCCGGAATCTGACACTTGCTCATGCCCGTATGAACATACATGCAAAACCCTCCTACATAGGTGAAATAAAATAAATATCTAAAAGAAAATGATAACCACAAAACATTTATTGAAATAACAAGTAAAATCTGCACTGTCTACTGTATTTATCTTGAACTCACTGAGCCAGACCAGGCGGTGGGGCAGGGCGGAAAGAAACAGGCTCTCGGGCCAGTGGGGGAAGGCCTCAGTTTAGAGGTGTCCCTGTGGTCCTTTCATCTCTCTGACCCAGGTGAAGATCCACAGAAGAACTGATGTGAACTTATTAAAACCACGCACTTTAAAAAGCATGGTTTTCATTGCCCGTGCGATGCAGTCTTGGTTAAGCCATGCAGCCATTAATCTCATCGCTAAGGGCCACCCCCTCCATCCCTTCACGTACACCATTTGCCACTCTGAATTAGTCATGATTTGGTTTGGCTGTGAGTGAAAGAAAACCCAAAATAACAGTTGCTTAACAAATCAGACAAACTGAACAATAGCAACCTGCTTCTGAAAATCTTTAGGGGTCCAGTCCTTCCAGTGACGTGTGAGGGACAAACAAACAACAGAACAGAGCAAAAAAAAAAAAAAAAAAAAAACCAAAGCAAAGGGTCGTGAGCCACAGGGATCTCACATCCATCCATCCCACTGGCCCCGATTTAGTCCATGGACCACGCTTGCCCTACAAGGGCAGCCAGGAATCATGTCCATTCTGGGTGTCTATGTGTGCCGTTGAAATTTGTTATTGCTAGGAAACATGAGAAAAGCAAACGTTGCTAGGAACTGGGAATCTGCTTTGTAACAGGTCCCTGAAATGTTCTGGACTTCTACAGTTCCGCGAATCAACCAAGATGTTGACTGAGGAAAAACAAACAAACAAACAAACAAAAACTTTAATAGGTACAGTTTTATATTTAAAATCACTTATTTTTCCCAGTGTTGGGGCTCTAACTCAGGGTCTTGTTTATGCTAGGCAAGCATTCTATCACCAAGCCATATCCCTAGCGCTTTAAGGAAACCATTAGGGCTGCATCAATGGCTCAGTGGGTAAACTGACTGCTGAGCAAATTTATGAGGACATGAATTTGGATTCCTAACACCCACTTAGAAAGCCAGGCATGGTAGTGCCCATAAGCCCATGCTTCCAGTATGATGGAGACAGGAGAGTGTATGGACCAGCCAGGAATTCAGATACACCTACCTCCACCTCCCAAGTGCTGGAATTAAAGGTGTGCACCAACACCACCCAGCATAAAATAAATAAATCTTAAAAACAACCCAAACAAATAAACAACAACAAAAAGAAACAAGGTAGAAGAACAGTAAAATGGCTTCCCGGGCAAATGTGCTTGCTTCCAAGCCTGACAACCTGCTTTCAATCACTAGGAGCCACACCGTAGAAGGACAGGATTGCTTCCCGTGGGCTGTCCTCTGACTTCCACATGCGTGCTATGGCATGTATGTACCTACACACATGCACACTCCTACAAATAACAAAATCAATAAAAAGAAAAAAAAAGGTGAGTGGTGGTGGCCCATGTCTTTAATCCCAGCACTCAGGAGGTAGAGGTAGGCAGATTTCTCAGTCTGAGGCCAGCCTGGTCTACAGAGAGTTCCAGGACAGTCAGGGCTACATAGAGAAAGGGTGTCTTAGAAACAAAACAAACAGAGTCATAGAGGAAGACACTTGATATTGACCTTTGGCGTCCATAGGTGCATGAATGAGTGAGCACACCTGTACACACACACATGCCCCCACACACTGCAGACAGGTACACATACCACACAAGATTATTTTCATGCTATCAGAGTTCACAGGTTGCCAGATGAATGGAAACAGGTAGAACTGTGCAAGATGCTATGAGAGCATTCCTCTGGCCCAATCAAAGGGGACTTACAGAAAGCACCAGTTTTGTTCTATTGGAAGCCTCCTAAATCAGTTCCTCCTGGATTACATCTGGATGTCTAGTCTCCAGTCTCTAGAATCTCATTATGTATCCCCGAGGAGCCTAGAATTCATCATGTAGACCGGGCTGGCTCCAAACTCAAAGAAGTCCTACTATCTCTGCCTCCCAAATGCTGGGGTTAAAAACACACATCATCAAGCCAGACAATACTTAATTTTTTTTTCTTAAAGCAACAACAACCACCCCCACCCCGCTCCCCAGCCCAGGGTCTCAGGTAGTCCAGCTGTCCTTGAAATCACCGTGTAGCTGGACGTGACTTTGAACTTCTGATCTTACTCCCTCTCCCTCCTGAAAGCTGGAATTACATGTGTGCTCTATATCCAGTTTATGCAAGTCTGGGATTGAACCCTGAGTTTTGTGAATGCCCGTCAAGCATTCTACCAATGGAGCTACATTTTTCAGTCCATGTACCCATAGGTTTATAAATTTGAACCCATGGGTTGATAATGGGGTGTACTGGGTTGAAAGAGCTAGGGACCACTTGAAGGGGACAAAAGGCCTAACTCTGGGCTCTTACCTCGAAACCCATTGAAAGCATACTTTCAATCGTTTTGTGATAAAATAGTGGATAAAGTCACAAGGCTGGAATGTTTACAGACAAGGGGGCCTATATGACTAAACCAAGTTAAAGCGGTGTGGCTCAAGGCAGTCACACAATCACCCCATGAAAGCAGGGAAAACCATTAACCAGAAAATCCTCGTGCCATGAAACGCTCGTGGTAAGCCGCCCCAGAACCAACTTCAGGATCAACCTGTCAAAGCTAAATCACAGCATTTGCTCTTTCCTGACCTGAAAATTCCTAATTTTGGAGGCCCCACAGCTGGGCAAAACATTATTGACTTCCCACTGACCTGCAGGAGATAAGACCTCTGATGTGGGTTATGGTAACAGTTGCCTTGGTTACTTCTCAGAACCCGAAGGAGCCCTTTGATAAACACTGGCTTTTCACTGTAACCTACAGATAATATCTGATGGATGACTAACATTACATAAAAGGCTTGGCATCTGTCTTTGAATCCTGTCTGTTTCCTTCGCTCCTTAACCCTGGGGTCAAATTCTTCCAAGCTTTACACGGAGACTCGGCGATCATTTAAAATGCTGTGCCCAAGAGCCAGGGTGGTGACTCATTTGGTAAAGTGTCTGCCCTATAAATCTGGGGACCTGAGTTCAGATCCCCAGAACCCACATAAATAACTGGGTGTGTGGAAGCATATGCCTGTAACTCCAGCACTGTGGGGTGGAGACAGGGGGATCTCTGAAGCCAGGGATCCTAGCTGATCTCAGAAACCATAGATGGAGGAAAGACAGTTGATATCAGCCTTGGATCTCCTGTGCTCACCTGTGCTCACACACATGAATGCAACCTGTACACACACACACACACACCCCTACACTAACAAGTACATACAACACACACACACACACACACACACACACACACAAAATGCATGCACACTCACACGTTTTGGCGAAGACTATAATACAGTTTTTGTTTTTATGACAGAATCTCACAGCCCAGGCTGACCTATATAACTCAGGGTGATGCTCCTGCTCAGCCTTGTGTGAGCTGGGATTAACAGGCATGAACCATCATGTCCAGTATGCTGCAAGCTGAACTTGACCATTGTTCACTGGTGCTGGTATGAGTACCCTACTCTGTGCTTTCTGGGCAGCTCAGGCCAGGCCAGTCCCCCAGCCTTATCATTAACACCCCCCACAAACCATTGGCCTGGAAGTTTGTGAAAGAGGATGATGTCAACAAGAGACACTCCACAGTTCCTGAGTTGAGTCTCGGCTCTTAGCCTGTAAACCTCCATGCTGGAATGCTTGCACACAACAAAAACTTAAACCAGGCCTTATAGCACATTCCTGGAATCTCGGTTTTGGTCAGGCTGGGGCAGTGGATTGAAGTGAATTAGAAGCCAGCCTGAGCTACATAGTAAGACTTCGTCCCTAAATAAGCACATAAAGAAACAAACAAACTAAACAAACAAATAAATAAATAAATAAATAGGATAAATAAAAAAGAGGAAAACATGGGCCCATGACCACCAGACAATCACCAAATGTAGATGTCCTCGGAAAAACGGCAAGCGCCTGCCATTTCCTTGGTCCTGAGAATAGCAGCTGGCCTCTCTCTGCTACCCTTTCAGTTAGAGTGGAAGTCGGCCAGTTTGGGCTTAAGTAAAGAAGCCTTGCCTGCCTTGATTGTAATGAGTGGCTTTTTATGCCACAAATTCCTGCTGTCAGGTAACAATGCCACCCCTGGCTACAGGAACAGATAACTCCAGGAGATGGAAATGTGGAGGCAGGGCCTTTATTCGGGTTTTCCAAGGTATAAAGCAAGGCAGGGCAGGGCAAACAGCTTTGAGTCAGAGTATTTGAGTAATTTCAGCAGGCATTGGGTTGTGGAAGTACCGGCTGGTGCCTGGCCCTTGGATGAATTAGGGTAGATGAAACACTGGCTTCAGAGTTGTGTTGTAGAATATTATTTTAAGATGTGTTAGATTTGTTTGTTTTTTTGTTTTGTTTTGTTTTGTTTTTTCTTTTTTCCCCTGAAACAGGGTTTCTCTGTGTAACAGCTCTGGCTGTCCTGGAACTTGCTTCGTATGTAGACCAGGCTGGCCTCAAACTCACAGAGATCCACCTGCCTCTGCCTCCTGAGTGCTGGGATAAAACTGCCTGGCATGTTACATTTGTTTATGCTGTGGAACATTTGTATAATGATGCAAAGATGTGTTGCATTCTTTTATGTTGCATTTGTTTAACTCTGTGAAGCTGTGTTACTTTGCCTGTCTAAAACACCTGATTGGTCTAATAAAGAGCTGAGCAGCCAATAGCAAGTTAGGAGAAAGGATAGGTGGGGCTGGCAGGCAAGGAGAATAAATAGGAGGAGAGATCAGGCAGGAGCAAGAAAAGAAGGGGCCAGCCACACAGCCAGACACAGAAGAAGAAGGAAAGAAAAGATACACAGAAATAGAGAAAGGTAAAAGAACAGAAGCAAAAGGTAGATGGGATAATTTAAGTTAAGAAAAGCTGGCAAGAAACAAGCCAAGCTAAGGTCAGGCACTCATAAGTGTTGTAAAATGGCTCTCGAGAGGTCTTGGAGGGTTTGAGCCAAGGTGCCCGGTGGGTGAGGGAGACACATCATGCAGCCATGGCAGGTGGAGGCATGACATGGTGGAAAGTTACTCATACCATGCAGAATGGCATCCACATGGAAAGTTTTATTATTAAAGGGGGAGGGGAGAGGGGAGAGAGAGAAGAGAGAGGAAGAGAAAGAGGGACAGAGAGACAAAGAGAGAAAAAGGGAAAGCAGAGGTATGAACTACCTCATGGAGAGGGGAGAGAGAGAGAGAGAGAGAGAGAGAGAGAGAGAAGAGGAAGAAGGAAGAAGGAAGAAGGGGGAGGGGTTTTCTCTTAAGGGAACTTTATGTAAGATGACAACAGGACACTGGGTAGGTACCCAAGGGGTGGGCCAGAATGCTAACAGTAAGTAGTAATAAGCCTCCATGTATGATTTATTTGGGAGCTGGGTGGCAGGCCCTCAAAGAGCCAAGAGCCAAGAGAGTAAAATAAAACAACCTACAAGTTGGATAAGGGGCAGGTGCAGCTGCAGCCTTGAGACTTACAGATTTACATGTTAAAGTCACACTCATGGGCTTATTCCTAATTGTGTGTGAGTGTGTGTAGTGTGTGTAGTATTATGTATGTGTACATGTACATGTGTATATTGGAGTGTAGGTGCATAAATGTGCAAGGGCATATAGAGGCCTGTGGGGGACCAGCCCCCACTTTTACAATCAGGGTACTCTTGAGCAGGGAGAAGTGGGAAATATTTAGATAGAGATACCAAGACGATAAGAGGAAAGACAGAAACATAGGATAGCCTTGGGAGGGCCTGGGCCAAAACCCACAAGCCCAGAACTTTATTCAAAAGGACTTTTTATAACAATGCCAAGGGGCAAAGCAAAGAGACCTCCCCCTGCTGGATACAACCAAGCATAGACCCTTCCAAAAACCTGTTACCCAGGCCTGTGGCCCAATCATCCTCTTATGCAGTCCTGCTGGGTACAACCACTAGGAAACCTCGGTGGGCTCCAACAGAGGCCTGAGGTTAACACTCAATATCTTCCTAAGTCTCCTTCTTCTTCCTCATTCCTTTGAGGCCAGTGTCTTCCACTGAACCTTGGACTCACCATTTGAGCTAGTCTGGCTGGCCAGTGGACTCTAGGGATCTGCCTGTCTTGGCCTCACCAGTGCTGGGATTACAGATCTGTGCCACTCTGCCCACTTTTGACACGGGCACTGTGGTTCTAAACTCAGGTCCTCACATCTTTGCAGCAGGTGGTACTTAATGACCGAGGCTTCTCTCTAGTACTGCAATTACTGATTTCTCTCTCTCTCTCTCTCTCTCTCTCTCTCTCTCTCTCTCTCTCTCTCTCTCTCTGTGTGTGTGTGTGTGTGTGTGTGTGTGTGTATGTGTAAATGCCAAGAAGCCCAGTACAGGTCAGAGGTCAACTTGTGTGAATTGGTTCTCTCCTTGTACCACACGGGTTCCTGGGTTCAAACTCAGGTTGGCAGGCCTCTCAGAAATCACCTTTACCTGCTGTGTCATCCGGAGGGGCCCCTGTAATTCCTAATTCTTTAGAACTTCAATACTCCAGAAGGGAAGTTTAGTTGTTCATCTAGAAGCCCCTTCCCACATCCTATCAACACCTCAGGAGATACAGAGATAATAAACACTGTTAGTGACAAGGCAGTGGTGGTGCACACCTTTAATTTCAGCATTCGGAGGCAGAGACTGTTGGATCTCTGAGTTCAAGGTCAGCCTGGTCTACAGAGTGAGTTCCAAGACAGTCAGGGCTACACAGAGAAACCTTGTCTCAAAAACAAAAACACCAAAAAAACCCCAAAAACAAAAACAAAAAAACCCCACAAAAAAACCATGACTAGGGCTGGAGAGATGGCTCAGAGGTTAAGAACACTGGCTGTTCTTCCAGAGGTCCTGAGTTCAGTTCCCAGCACCCACATGGTGGCTCACAACCATCTGTAATGAGATCAGGCTCCCTCTTCTGGCCTGCAGGGATACATGCAAACAGAACATTGTATACATAATAAATAAATAAATCTTTAAAAAAAAACAAAAACAAACCATGACTAACATAGTTAGCAACATGACACCCCAAGAATAGTGTACTTCACCATCAACCAGTATAGATGGACTGCCAGCTCCGTCTGCGTGGTGATCTCTTTATGTTTTTACAGGCAGGAGACAGCCGAGTATCCTTAAGAGGACAGGCTTCAGAACTAGGCCTGAGCTACACAAGCTTGCAGATACATGACCTCGGGAAGCACCCAGACCTGGGAGACGCTCCCAACCTGGGATACAGCATGTATGACTACTCAGGGTGTTTATGAGAGTGCGGAGGGGAATGTGTGGGTTGCTTGGATCTCTTCAAGATCTTCTAGAAAGTTAGGCCTCAAACCTTGGATTTGACTTCACATAATCCACAGCTGCTTGGATCTATCCTAGCTGAGCAGCTAGAGTTTAATGACTGGTCAGTCAGTTGGGTCCTCGCTCACCGTGTGGTTAAAACTCCTTCCCCTTTGAATGAGATTTGTTATCCTAACTAATCATCATGAAAGGGGTGGGTCAGAGAGACGTCTCAGTGGGTAAAGTGCTTGCTGCAAAGCCTGAAGACTTTGAGTTGAGCCTGGAGACCCGCATGGAGGACAGAGAGAACTGATTTTCTCAATTTGTCCTCTGGGCTCCATGTACATGCTGGGGTGTGTATGGGAGCCATGCTAGGCAAGCACTCTTCAGGCCTAGAAGCCTAGGAGCACTTTTTTTTCTTTCTTTTTTTTAAGAAAATATTTTTATTTTATAATTAATTTAATTTTATATATCAGCCACGGATTCCCCTGTCCCCCCTCCTCCTACCCCGCAGCCTTCCCCCCCCAACCCACTCCCCATTCCCACCTCCTCCAAGGCAAGGTCTCCCCTGGGGATCAGGCCAGCCTGGTAGATTCAGCTGAGGCAGGTCTAGGAGCACTTTCTAAGCCTGCAGCACTGTGGATTAGCACTGGTTTGGGACTCTTAAGTCCACAAGCCGCTCATGGTACTGAAAAATAAATGACCATTTCTGACTCCGTCTTGGGAGTCTCCTATTTTGTTTTCTCTTAAAGACATTCAACTGACAGACTACTCAAAGACAGATGCTTGGATTTCTTCAAGAAACAGAGAAATCTCTGAGAACTCACCATGCATGAAAATCATCATTTTTTTTTTTAAAATGGTTTGTTTCTCTCAGGAAGTCCTGACAGCTTTTATAAAAACATGCCATTGTCATACTTTTAGTCACAACACTCAGGAAGCGGAAGCAGGCAGATCCGGATCTCTGTTTGAGGTCAGCCTGGTCTATATAGCAAGTTCCAGGTCAGCCAGGGCTACATAGTGTGAGACCTCATCTCAAACAAACAAACAAAATACCAGATAAACAGCAAAGAAATATAGCAAAAACAAACAAACAACAACAACACAAAAAAAGAAACCATGTCATAGTCAAAAGAAAATCTGCCGAGGTGTGGTGTGCACATGTATAATCTCAGTATTTGGGAAGCTAAAGCAAGAGTTTTGCTGTGAGTTTGAGGCCAGTGTGGGCGCCACAGTGAGTTCCCACCAATAAGGGATCAACAAAGTCATATCTCAAACCAAAACACACAGCAAACCAAACAAACAAAACAACAATCCCCTGCGGTGATATAGTGTTTGTAATCTAGGAAATAAAGCTTGCCTGAAGATCAGAGGACAGAACAGCCACAGAGAGCCATAGAGGTCAGGCAGTGGCGGCACACACCTTTAACCTTTAATCTTAGCATTCTGGAGGCAGAGATCTGTCTGGATTTCTGCGAGTTCAAGGCCACACCGGGCAATATGAGATTAATCCAGTCTAAAAGAGAAACAGAGCCAGGCCGTGGTGGCACACACCTTTAGTTCCAGCACTTGGGAGTCACAGGCTTTTAATCTTAGCCCTAGGGAGGTGGAGACAGGAAGTGATGTGGCTGGGCAGAGAAAGAAATATAAGGTGGGAGGAGACAGGAACTCTGTTTTTTTGTTTTTTGTTTTCCTTTTCTTCAGGCTGAGGAGTTGGTGAGGTAAGAAGTGGTGGCTGTGGCTTGCTCTGTTTCTCTGATCTTTCAGTTTTCACCCTGATATCCGGCTCCAGGTTTCTATTAAGACCAATTAGGATTTGTGCAACGATCCCCCTACAACAATAACAACAAAAACCCCTGAGAGAGAGCGGGGAGAGAGAAAGATAGACTTCTGCTTCCCTCTGTAGCTCCATGCTTCTCTCTTTGTTTCTCCTTCTGTCTTTCAGACTCGGAGGAGGACCAAGGATTTAAAACAGAAGCAGAACAGAAAGCTGTACAGCAAAGTCTCCCATTACATAAAAGCAAAGTCCTCTCCAAAGAGTGTCTGGGTTTTTTGCTCCAAGAATCCATCGCCTTTGTAGAAGAGTGTGTTTCTAATCCAATGCTTGATTGTATTGTCTTCAGCTCCTGGCAGAGCCTCAAAGTAAAGATTCTCAAGGGCTGGAAAGTTCTTCCCATCTTAGAGAACATAATTGTGTCTAAAGTTTCCATTCTTTGGTTCTTGTCTTCACAAATGAGAAGCTCCTCCAGAGGCAGAAGTGCTCCAAGTTCCCCGCACACTGCTCGCCATTGGCCTGGCTTCTAAAACAATGCTTCTAGTCTGGATATGTCTACAAAGGGCTTCAAAACGTGGCTTCATCTTCCTCCTGAACCACAGCAGAGCTCACAGACTGCTGTCTTTTTGTGAACAGTGACCAGAAAGAACAAGAATCCTGGTTGTCAGGAGAGGCCCTGGGAACTTCCATCCGATGATTGCTATGGAGAAGGACGCTGGGAGCCTTGGCTACGATGGACGATCCGTGTTTGCATTCTCTACTCATTTTTTGAAATTTAAACCTAAGTACAGGAACTGTGACCTAGTACATGTGTCTCTAATATGTAACCACATTTTCCCTTTCCAAAAAAATCTTTCCCAAACTTGTATTAATACTAAGTCCTCACAGGGCAGCTTAGTAATAACTATCAAATACTTATCATAACTACAAATAGCAAATTAAATATACTTATTGAAACTACAAGTATTCTTATTTGTTAAGTGTATCTGTAGGACTTTATCTTATAGGCACATATATGTTTGTGCAAAACGACTGTCCTAGTCTACTTTCTTTCTTTCTTTCTTCCCTTCTCTCTCTCTCTCTCTCTCTCTCTCTCTCTCTCTCTCTCTCTCTCTCTCTTTTGGGGGGCAAGATTTCTCTGTGTAACAGCCCCGGCTGTCCGGGAACTCGCTCTCGCTCTGTAGATCAGGCTGGCCTCGAACTCACAGAGAGATTTGCCTGTCTCTGCCTCCCGAGTGCTGGGATTAAAGGCAAGTGCCACAACCACCCGGCTCTAGTTGACTTCCTATTACTGTGATGAAGACCATGCCCAAAGCAACTCTGAAGGAAAGG
Organism: Peromyscus nudipes; assembly: GCA_902168325.1. Taxonomy (NCBI): domain Eukaryota; kingdom Metazoa; phylum Chordata; class Mammalia; order Rodentia; family Cricetidae; genus Peromyscus; species Peromyscus nudipes. Next base: position 37,562 of record CABHPH010143223.1, read on the forward strand.
GTTTTATTTGGCTTACCTGCCCTAGACACAGTCCAAATCATTTAAGGAAACTAAGGCAGGACAGCAACCTGGAACATTGCTTACGGGCTTGCTTCCCATGCATGGCTTGCTCACCTTGCTTTCTTGTACAACCCAAGACCATCTGCCCAGGGGTGGCACCGCCCACAGTGGGCTGGGCCCTCTCATATCAACCGTGTTCAAGATAACGGCCCATAGGTTTACCTACAGGTCAATCTGATGGAGGCATTTTCCCAACTAAAGTTCCTCTTCCCAGGTGACCCTGGCTTGTGTCAAAAGGCCAAAGCCAGCAAGTACAACTATCTAGTGAGTATTTGTTTCAGCAGCATTTGTACGAACAGGATTATTGGGTGCCACTGAAGACCGTGGACCCCTCAAGTTATATCCGTCCAGTTGGATATTTTGCAGCTGTTCAAAGAGCCCATTCTCATATATTGAAATAGGGAGGAACCTCTATGGTGTGTTGCTGGAAAACACGAGAACTATATAAAGTGACTAACAGTGTAAATGGGTTAGGGTTGGTGGGGGTGGGGAGGGCAGTGTGAGTTGATGCAGGTTTTTGCTCGCTATGCAGCCCTGGCTGGCCCCAAACTCGCTAGGTAGACCAGGCTGGTCCTGAACGTTCACAGTTTTCCTCTCTCTGCCTCTCAGATGCTAGGGTCGCAGGTGTGCATCATGACCAGCAGTGTTCTGGACTCTGGATGTGTATTACAATCATCAAGAGGATTTTAAGAAATACAGTTGAGACTCCCTTCCCCAAAGGCTGTGATTTATATTCTCTGGACAGCTTCCTCAAATGAGCCTAATGTGTGGTTAAAGTAGACATGGACTGGTTTGTGGTGTGTGGGCCCTGCGGGTTATCCTAGAGACTGAGCCATGTCCTTCTGATGGTACAGCTGGAAAGAAACATAATAGTTCCTCTGAAATGTCACTCATCTCTCTATCTATGCACCCATGTATCCATGCAAACCTCAGTACACCGTGTCGAATACTTGTGAGGCAGGAATAGTGAGCGACCCTGTTTTTTTAAGGAGACTGTCAGACTTAGGAGAAAGAATTTTTTTTTTTAATGTGCATTGCTGTTTTTGCCTGCGTGTGTGTCTGTGTGAGGGTGTCAGAACTCCTGGAGCTGCAATTACAGACAGTGGTGAGCTGCCATGTGGGTGCTGGGAATTGAACCCGGGTCCTCTGTGTAACAGCCTTTGTTTTGGCCACCAACCAGCTCCCAAATCAAGACTCAAAGACTTATTATTAATTATTAATGCTTGGTCTTATCTTATGCTTGTCCCACTTGCTCTTATAACTTATTTTAACCTGTTTCTCTTCATCTACTGTAGCAAGTCTTTCTCTATACTGCCAGTCCCCGAATAACAACACAGAGACTTATTATTAATTATGAAAACTTGGCCTTCGCTTAGGCTTGTCCCACTAGCTCTTATAACTTAAATTAACCCATTTATTTTAATCTACATTCTGTCACACGACTCCTTACCTCATCTCTCCATACTTATGCTGCTTTCTCTGGTCTAATTGTCGACCCCCACCTTTCTTCCTCTTCTCTGTCCCCAAAAGTCCCGCCTAACCTCTTCCTGCCTGGATATTGGCCATTCGGCTCTTTATTAAACCAATCACAGTGACACATCTTCACACAGTGTAAAGGAATATTCCACAACAATCTATGTTCTGCCTCCAGGCTTTTTACCTTTCTTTCCTTCTGTATGTCCTACTCCATGTCTGTCTGTCTGGAAGCTGCCCGGCTTGCTGGCTCCAGGCATCTCCCTCATTCTCTCTTCTCATTCTCTCAAGTCTAGATTCCTTCTCCCACTTATCCTCTCTGCCCACCAGCCCCACTGATCCCTCCACTGCCTCGCTATTGGCCGCTCAGCTTTTTATTAGGCCAATCAGGTGCCTTAGGCAGGCAAAGCAACACATCCTTACATCATTCAACAAATGCAGCATAAACAAATGTAACACATCTTTACACAGTTAAAGTAATATTTGGCAACGTAATCTTTGCCTAGTTAAACAAATATTCCACAATACCTCTGGAAGAGCAGCCAGTGCTCTTAACCACTGAGTCATCTCTCCAGCTCTGAGAAAGAAATTGTAAGCATTTAACGGGGGCTATTGGGGCCTAACTTCTCCATAGTCCTCTCCCAGGGTTTGGGAAGAATCTACAACCAGCTGATAATCTAATCTTTGTTGATAAGAAATGAATCTACATACACGAAACTCCTTAGTCATACACTTTATTCTTCTGAGTCAGTTCTCTCTCTACACAGCTTCTCTTCTGTTCTCATGCCTAGCTCCTTTCCTGCCTGATTTCCCTCTACATTTATCTGCCGTCCCCTCTGAGTTCTATCCTAATTCTCTCATCCTAGTTCTGCCCCATCTAGGTTCCCATCCATCTAGTTCTTTCCCATCTTAGCTCCTCTCCCATCTCCTTCTTCCTCATCTTGTTCTTCCCCATCTGGCTCTTCCTCATCTTCCATCTCGTTCCTCTAGTACTCTCTTCTAGCCCTTCAATCTACTTCTTCCCTACCTAGTTCATTCCTCTTCAGTTCTTACCCATCTAGTTCTTCCATTCTCTTTTCTCTTCTCCATCTCTTCCTCTGAAAATAAAACTGCCTTTTATCCCTTTGGCCCTTATCTCTCCAAGCTATCTCTGCTTCCGCTGTTTCTGGCAAGTGTGCTTGGTTGCTAGGCAACTTGGCCGGGCAACTTCCCTCACAGCTAGATGTACCTGTAAGTTGGAACCCTTTAGTTCTGAGTTAATTGTTAAGGGTGGTTCTAAAACTAGAGATAAGACTTTGGAAAGGAGAAAGTTAAGCTTAATTAGCACATCCACCAGGCCTTCTCAAACAGATAGTCTGGATGCTTAAGTCTGTTCCTCGAGAATCTGTGAGGTATCTCAGGTAAGCTACTTTCATCCATCTGGGGATTGTCCTGGCCGAATGCTGCTAAAGACAATAATTACAGAAAGGCCTGAAATTAGGGACCCTGGTGGCATTACTGTACAGAAGGTTATCTAAATATTTCTTTATTAGAGGGGAAATGGTGCCCAATAAATGATGGAAAAGCTACAAAAACACGAGAAATTCATAGCAGGAAACAACTAATAATCAAAAGCCAGTATCACCAAGACTCCTTGAGCCTCAGCTTGACTTCTGGAAGACCCTTGGCTTCTTCTAGGTATTAGCTTGTCATAATCAGCTGAAATCCCACTTCATATATTTTTGCAGCTTGCAGCAAGCAATACTAATAACCCAATGTTATTGTGGAATATTCTTTTGTGTTACATTTGTTTATGTTGTGAAATGTTTGTTTTAATGATGCAAAGATGTGTTGCATTCTTTTGTGTTGCATTTGTTTAACTCTGTGAAGCTGTCTCACTTTGCCTGCCTAAAACATCTGACTGGACTAATAAAGAACTGAATGGCCAATATCAAAGCAGGAGATAGGATAGGTGGGGCTGGCAGGCAGAGAGAATAAAAAGTAGGAGAAATCTGAGAGGAGAAGAATCAAGGAGCAAGAAAAGAAGGGGCCAGCCACACAGCCACACAGCCAGACATGGACTAAGAAGGAAAGAAAAAATATACAGAAATAGAGAAAGGTAAAAGCCCCAGAGGCAAAAGACAGGATAATTTAAGAAAAGCTAGCAAGAAACAAGCCAAGCTAAGGCTGGGCATTTACAAGTCATGGTAAGTCTCTGTGTGTATTTCTTTGGGAGCTGGGTGGTGGGCCCCCCAAAGAGTAAAAACAGTAAAGAGCAAAAAAATAAAAATAAAAAAAGCCAACAATACAAAGTCATGAAAGCTGTATTAGAAATATTAGAAATGTATCCATAATGTGTTCCTGTCTTAAACAGTTGGAATTCCCTGTGCCAAGGAGGTGACAAAATGAAAAACTCACAGTGAACATCAGCTTCCCTGACACTGTATTTCCCTTTGTGGGATATGTCAAGTAGGCAAAGAGCACAGAACATTATTCTGCCTCAAAATACATTCCCAACTCCTCCAGTAAATTTTTGCTTAGAGACGATGCTCGTAGGTGTGATTGCATTCAATTTATTGAGTCCGAAATCATTCCTGCCCCTTTCCAAACTCGGGTGCCTAATCTGCACTACATTTCCACTTAGCAAACATTGTGTCTCTCTGCTCAAGGCACCGCGCTAGCTGCTGAGATGCACAGTTCCGCCATTGGACAGGACACTCTGCATGGTCACGCTGCCCACAGCCTCCTTGAAGCCAAGCTGCTAGCTCTTTATGCAAAGGCCATCCGAGGTACAGACAGATAAGTTGGATCTAAGCAGGGTGCCGTTAACCGTGGGTAGAGAGTGAGGTGGGACTAACCAGTGAGACACTGGAAATGGGACTTGAGAGTTATGCAGTTTCCTTTGGCAAAGACAGATAGGCTACCAAGAAGGAGAAAAAAAAAGTGTGAGAATGTGGAAGCTTGCCATCACACAGAGTCAGGATGACTGTAAGTATCATGGAAGAAGCTGGGGGTGGGAAAACTGTAAGAGAGGAACTGGGTCATATGGTGGCATGAGTTTGGGCCTATTCTGTTGCCATGACAACTCATGCATTGTGAGCACAGGGCTGACTGACGTTTAGATCTATTGTAAGGAAGGAAAGTCAATGGCAAACAAGGATCACAGTTTGCCCTTATGAGGTGCAGAGAGGCAAGAGTAAGTCTGAAGAACTAGTTAAAGAGCTATTGCAGGGGCCAAGGAGATGGTTCAGTGGCTAAGAGCATTTGCTGTTAAAGTGAGACAGCCTGGGTTCAAATCCCTGGCACCCCTGTGCATCCTCCACACACCAGAGCTAATTGCAGTGGTGTGGGAATGTAGTAGGGATGGCCTGACCAGAGCTGCAGTTGTAAGGAGGAGGCCAGAGCCTCTATCCAGAGATGGTGGAGCAGAGATGGGGAGGGATGCCAGGGATGCCAGAGCAAGGAATGCTAGGGAAGGGCAGACTTGAGAGGAAATGCAATTATTCTATTTTTGATTGGGTTGAATCTGAAGTGTGGATGCAGCCGGCCTGCAATAAAGGGGACCTTTCCAAAGGAAAGAAGAGAGAGAAGGGACAAGAAAGAGAGTCCAAAAGCCTGGTGTGGAAGCACAGTCCTTCAGCCTCAGCACTTGGGGCGTTAGGGCAGGAGAGCTTTGAGTTTGAGACCAGCCTGGGCTAAACAGCCAGTTGGAGACCAGCTTAGTAGAGACCGATGGTTAGCACATGCTCAGAAGTGAGTTCATAGATGAAATAAAATTTCAGAAAAGATAGCAGTGAATGTAACATGGGTGTAAGAAAGGTGGCATTATTCGGCCTTAAAAAAATATATCTATTCTGAAGAGACCATGATAAATGAAGACCACATGAGAATAGGAAGAAGAAAAGAAGCAAAGTGCTAGAGAGGTCCACAAAAATCCACAAAGATACCTCCACAATAGACTACTGGCAATGGTCGAGAGACAGCCCGAACTGACCTACTCTGGAGATAGGATGGCCAAACACCCTAATTGTCGTGCTAGAAACCCCATCCAATGACTGAGGGAAGCGGATGCAAAGATCCACGGCCAGGCCCCAGGTGGAACTCCAGGAGTCCAATTGGCAGGAAAGAGGAGGAATTGTATGAGCGAGAATTGTTGAGACCAAGGTTGGAAAAAGCACAGGGACAAATATTCAAACGAATGGAAACACATGAACTATGAACCAATAGCTGAGTGGCCCCCAACTGGATCAGGCTCTCTGGATAAGTGAGACAGTTGATTAGCTTGATCTGTTTGGGAGGCATCCAGGCAGTGGGACCGGGTCCTGTGCTCAGTGCATGAGCTGGCTGTTTGGAACCTGGGGCTTATACAGGGATACTTGGCTCAGTCTGGGAGGAGGGGACTGGACCTGCCTGGACTGAATCTACCAAGTTGAACTCAATCCTCGGGGGAGT
>CABHPH010143223.1:43625-57926 GCA_902168325.1 Peromyscus nudipes
GGGGGGGGGGGGGGGGGGGAAACAAGGGAATCCGTGGCTGATATGTAAAATTAAATTAAATTATAAAATTTTAAAAAAAAGAAAGAAAGGTGGCATTTCCTAAACTTCTTGGGGCATGGAGTTAATTAGGGCACTGAGAGAGAGAGAGAGAGAGAGAGAGAGAGAGAGAGGCCTCATGGTCTAGAGAGATGGTTCAGTGGTTAAAAGCACTGGCTGCTGTTCCAGAGGACCCAGGTTCAATTCCCTGCACCCACATGGCAGATCACAACTGTCTTTAACTCCACTTCCAGGGGATCCAACACACACACACACACACACACACACACACAGAGGCAGGCAAAATACCAATGTGTTAAAAAATAAAGAAAAAAGTCCTCTGTATGTTCCCGCGTTGTCTGATTTGTGAGGCTTGGGTTTGAGACCCTGAAATTTGTGCTTTGAGTTTAGTTCTCCTTCGTGATTAATGCATGAGCCCAGTCGTTAGAGACTTAGGGAGACTTCATTGATTTGGAACTGGCGTAAGAACCATTCAGAAAGCAGCACCCACCTTAGGTATTTTTGTTGTTGTTGTTGTTTGTTTTTTTCGAGACAGGGTTTCTCTGCGTAGCTTTGCAGCCTGTCCTGGAACTCACTTTGTAGACCAGGCTGGCCTCGAACTCACAGAGATCCGCCTGCCACTGCCTCCCGAATGCTGAGATTAAAGGCGTGCGCCACCACCGCTTGGCGAAAATCGACAGGGTTTCTCCGTGTAGTTTTGGTGCCTGTCCTGGATCTCGTTCTGTAGACCAGGCTGGCCTCGAACTCACACACCTTAGGTTTTTGTTTTTTTTTTTTAATTTCAGGGCTGAGGACCGAACCCAGGGCCTTGCGCTTGCTAGGCAAGCGCTCTACCACTGAACTAAATCCCCAACCCCCCACCTTAGGTATTTTTAATACAAGGCTGTGGATTTGAAGTAGAAATCAACCATCTTGTCTGTTACCAGAGTCTAGGAACTACTCAGCCACTCTTTATAACAGGTAAATCCCAAGTCATCTTACATGTCAGTCAGCAGCAGAGCACGAAGAGACTGTCATGTTCTCATACAGTAGACTAGAGACACAGACATGACAGAAGACAGACCTGCCATACACTGTTGTGGAAGATTCCTTTACACTGTGTGAAGACGTGTCACTGGGACTGGTTTAACAAAGATCTGAATGGCTAATATCCAGGCAGGAAGAGGTCCTAACCTTCTGGGGATAGAGAGGACTTGGAGAGGAAGAAAGGCGGGGTCACCAGCTGGATGCAGAGGAAGCAGGGCATACTGGAGGAGAGGTGAAAGCCACAAGCCACGTGGCAGCACGTAAATTAATAGAAATGGGTTCATTTGTTGTAAGAGCTAGTTAGAAACAAGCCTAAACTAAGGCCAAGCTTTCATAACTAATAAGAAGTCTCCGTGTCATTATTTGGGAGGTGGCGGTACAGAGAAAGACTTGTTACAGTACACCACAAGTACCTGTGCGAATCCCTGCCTTGATTTCTCCTGGGTAGAGATTGGGAAGTGGATCTGCTAGGTCATATGACAACGGTAACTTTTATTTATTGTTATTATTGGTTTCTTTTTTTTTTCCAGACAGGGTTTCACTGTGTAGCCCTGGCTTTTTTGGAACTTGCTTTGTAGACCAGGCTGGCCTTGAACTCATATTCTCCTGCCTCTGCCTCCTGAGTGCTGGGATTAAATGCATGCGCCACTACTCCCATGCTGACAATGCTAATTTTTAGAGGACCTGCCCACCTGTCCCCTTTCCCATTATCAAGTTCCACAGTGGCTTCCCTCCTAGGGACGAACCTAAATAATGCTTAGATTCGTTACTGAGACTTTCAGAAGTATGCATCTCTACATCTGTCAGTGTGTGCACTGTGTGGAAAGGTTCGTGAGGAGGCCGGGAGGTGGCATTGGATCCCCTGACGCGGGAACGGAAGGCAGTTGTGAGCCACCTGGTATAGGGGCTGAGAACTTACCTCAGGCTCCTGGACGAGCAGCAGGTGCTCTTAATGGCTGAGCTATCTCTTCTGCTCCATTTGGGGAACTTTACAGAGGCAGAGTCATACCGGGTCAAGTCTCCTTTGCTCAATACCACATTTGAGATCATCCGTGGTGTATATTTCCTTCAAGATGAGAGCTGTTAGGAGGTAGATTGCCTGCGTGACAAGACCCCATCCCACGCACTGTATATATACAGCCCGCGGTTGCCCCGAAACCAGCTCACAGTACCTTGAGCTCCACAGTGAACGCTTCCCTTCCCTCTTAATGTTCGGTTGTGCGGTTGGGAATTTTATACGGATAGGGTTGCACCATGCCATGCCTGCTTTGGTCAGCATGATTTCATTCACCATTGCCCTTGTGGTGCCGCATCTGGTGTGTCTTATTCCGCTTTATGAACACGTGACAGCCTCCTCATGCAGTCTCCTGCTGCCAGACATTGAGGATATCCCAGATTTTGCCCATTATGAACCATGGTCCTGTGGTTCCTGCACACTTGTGATACATGAGGCAAGATGGCCACCTTCTACTCCCAATCCACCTCCCCACCCCTGTATTCCATCCCTCTACAATACTTAACGTGGGAGTGGCTTTCCAATGAGGCCACTACTTCCTAATCAGCATTTCCCAACATTCCCACCAAGGATTTTCCCACAGCCTTATGAACACTTGTGATTTTTTTTTGTTTGTTTGTTTTCCAAATAGCCACCCTGATGGATGTGGCTGAAGTCTTACTTTCATGAAGAAACTTATTTTCCAATGTTACCCAAGAAAATGGATGAGACCTCCCTGTACTTGGCTAAAGCGAGCATTTTCTCATCTCTAGGGAAGCTGGCCAGGGCTCTCATTAGAACTGGGTTACATGCTCCTCTCGGTTCTTTTCAACGAAACTTCTGGCATCTCTTATGCCATTCTTGGGAACGTGATATATGTAAAATCACATAGGAAATGGGAAAAAGAAAAGACTGGGCTCTAACTCAGAAGGAGGCTCAACATGTTTCGTAAGCACTGCGTGCGTGCGTGCTCTCCCTCACGCAGCCTGGTAGCAAGCCAACTTTCTCTGTGTTTCTGGATTTTTCCACTGTTATTCTTTCCTTTCTTTTTTTTTTCTCTCCCAATCCTTGTCCACAAATTAGAAATGAGCTCTTGTTCCTTGCTCTAAACTGTCTATCTCTATTGTAAATTACACCACCTATAATTTCCAGTTAACTGACTTTCTCCAAACACTTTTACTTTCATAACAGGTTCACCAGTTAAAAGCCAACTGCCATGCTTCCCAAGATTAAAAAGAGAAACTTTGCAACTTTGGAGGGCATTCCCTCCACGTCTGCAAATCACAATGAAGACCCGGCTATGAAACCCTCCCACTGCCCAGCCTGTGACTTCTGGCTGGTTTTCCAGTCTTCACTTCCGTCTTGCTGCAGGAGCACTGGCATCATGGACGTGCCACCACATCCAGCTCTTCTCGTGGGTTCGGGAAGTTGAACCCAGGTTGTCAAGCTTGGACGGTGTGTTATTTTACACGCTGAGCCATCCCACCACCCCCTTATCCTCTCCTTGCCCAAATACTCCCATCCTTCTACATCTCAATCAGAATCTTCTATCCTGGGAAATCCTTGAAGATCTCCTCCAGGTTTTCTGTCTGGATCTTTTTTTAAAATTACATTTACTTAGTTGTGCTTGGTGAGGCCATGTGTCAAGGTCAGAGAACAACTTGTGGGAGTCAGTTCTCTTTCCACCAATGTGGGGATGGAACTCAGGTCCTTGGGCTTTGTGGCAAGCTCCTTTACCCGCTGAGCCATCTTGCCAGCCCTCTATATGGGTTGCAGTCTTCCTCTTACTATAGCCATTGAGCCTGAATTAGAGTATGAACTCTGGATTCAGAGACCATGTCGTGCTCAGGATGCCCAACTGCACACAGCTCAGAGAACACTGATGTCTGGAGAAGCCGCTGATGTTTTGAACTACCATTAGAGGCGTTGGATGTACTTTTCCTGAAAAATGTAAACCAGTATCCTGTTGTTGGTTGTTTTATTACTCTTTTGGGGGGCCCGCCACCCAACTCCCAAATAGATCACACACAGATGCGTATTCTTAATTATAAATGCTCGGCTTTAGCTTGTCTTGTTGCTAGCCAGCTTTCCTTAACTTATTCTGTCTACTTTTTGCCTCTGGGCTTTTCCCGTTCTCTTACTTCTGTAAATCTTACTCTTACTTGCTGTGTAGCTGGGCGACTGGCTCCTGGAGTCCTCCTCCTTCTGGAGCCAGTCTACTTCTTTTTTCACTCAGAGTTCTCCTATTTATTCTCTCTGTCTGCCAGCCCCGCCTATCCTTTCTCCTGCCTCGCTATTGGCCGTTCAGTTCTTTATTAGACCACCAGGTGTTTTAGAGAGGCACAGTAACACAGCTTCACAGAGTTAAACAAATGCAACATAAACAAAAGTAACACACCTTCAAATAATATTCTACAACAGTATTCACTTACTCCAGGGCAGGTAGGGGATTTGGGGGAACAGGGTTGGGGGGTGGGACACAGACCCAAAGAACTCTTTGTGACTCTAGTATGGTGAACCAGTGAGTTTGGCTTATTTCAGGAGCTTCGGAGACCCCAAAGCAGCCACCCCTTGTCTCAGTGTGCAGGACTTCCTCATGGCAGGATAACAGGAGTTCCTCCCTCAGGTAGCCTTTCTCCCTATATATGCTTTATCACAGTGGTTCTTAACCTTCCTGATGCTGCAACCCTTTAATACAGTTCCTCCTGTGGTGACCCCCAACCATAAAATTATTTCATTGCTACTTTATAACTGTAATTTTGCTACTGTTATGAATTGTAGTGTAAATACTTGTGTTTTCTGATGGTCCTAGGCGACCCCTGTGAAAGTGTTGTTCAGGTCCCCAAAAGGGGTTGTGACCCACAAGTTGAGGACGGCTGCTCTAGCACCTACCAGGACCACCCAAGTTGGGACAGAGTGAGCTACAGTTGGGAGGGGGCAGCAGGGGAGGGGTTCTGACTCTCGAGTGGGGGTTTAGTGACCTCCCCTCCTATAATGGACTGCTACCAAGCTCAATCTTGAGAGTCTCCACTGCTTCTGATGAAGGTGGTTAATGACTGCCATGTTAACGGAAGGGAGAAGGACACATGACACCCCAAATCTCCGTCTCTTAAACCCAGACACAATCTAGTGGACAGTGAGGGTGTTTTGGAACAAAACTGAGGAGAAGCCACCTTACAAAGTGGCAGGTGTAAGAAGCAGGCAATGAGACCAAAAGATCAGAGTTGGGTCGCCCTTCAGTAGCAACAAAACAAACAAGGTTCACTCTCAGCTCTTCTGACTCCCTGTGTAGCTCTGTGGCCCCAGACGGAATAGGCTTCTCAGCCTGTTTGTGGCAGAGGATGACAGTTCTATCGCTTGATAAACTCGATTTCCAACACCCGGTTTCTGGCCGTTAAATTCAGCTCCTCATGTTTCACCCACTTTCCCTTCACGATGGACCATAATGGGGGTGTGTAAGCCAAATAAACTCTTTCCTCTTCAAGTTGCTTTTGGTCATGGTGTTTTATCACAGCCACGTAAAACAAAGACAGACATCTTCTGGCTACAGAATGAATCTGAAGTCAGCCTGGGATCTGTGGGATTCTAGGGTAACAAGGAAGGAATCCTCTTCTGCTGGCGGTTTCCTAGCAACAGGAGGCAAGGCTTGCCATACAGTACCACCTGGGGCCCACGGGAGAGCTGGTGGTGGGTGGTTTTCACAGGAAGGGCAGGCGAGGTGGGCTGAGGAGGGTGGGTAGGCTCAGGAAAGGCAGGTTTGAGTGCCCTCACATGGGGGCTGTCACTAGTCATCTGGATCTTGGGGGATGAGCAGAGGAACATGGTACCCTGGAGTGTGAGAGCCAGATAGAGAAGGTGGCTTCCAGTATGGGATCTATATTGGTTAGTGTACTTGTGAAAGGTGGGCTAGATGCTACTTCCAAGAGTGAGCTATCCCTGGGTGTTAGAATTCCTAGCCACTCCCCCATGACCACGAAAGTGCTGGCAAGATGCTTAGTTATCCCAGGACCTTACATCCTATGTAATCTGTGCACTGCGTGATCATGTAACTTGTGCGCTGTGTGATCATGCAACCTACGCACATGCGTGGTGCAGCTCTATAAGCCCATATGCGCATGTGCGGGGAAACCTATAAAAAGCAGGTTCCATCTAACCCTTCCCTCTCTTCCTGCATGATCTTTCCATAGGCCTAAGCACCCTCTTCTGTTCCCTTCTCTTATAGTGGGTTTTGTTGTACCTCATGGCTTTTCTCGCATGGCAAACAGCGCCGCTTAATAAATAACACTGGGAAAGGTATCTTTCTGCCGTCAAGGAAAACTCAGAGACCAGAGCAACAAGATCACAGATTATTTAATAAACAACAACAAAAGCGTTAGCATGGTTGTTGAGTGGGTGAATGAAGAAAAGAAATAAAGGAGGACATGACTGCTCCTGGGCCTAGTGGAGGAGAAAGTTATAGCAGATATGACGGAGATAGGGTATAGCCAGAGGTAAAGGCATCAGGAGAGTCCGGACTGAATATGACCAGCAAACTGAGCCAGGCCCTGTGAGGAGAGAGGGGAGGCAGGAGGGGAAAACCAGAAGTCAAGAGGCTAGGAGACCAAGAGACCAAAAGGACCACGTAGGCAAAACGGGTAGGCTACACAGGAAAGAGCGGGGTGGGGGAGTGGGGGGGGGGGGGGGGGGGGTGGGGGGAGCAGCCCAGCCCAGTTCCTAGGCTGGAGAAGTTTAGGGCAGGGGGCAGGGTATGCCTGCCACAAGGACCCTGTAACAGGTAAGGACCGAGGGATGCTGGGAGAACTTGGTGGCCAGCATCAGCTTTGATACGTCAATGGGCACTTCAGTTAGCCTGGGTTTGAGAACTAACATCCCAGCCTTTTAGTTGTTGGTAAAGGGTGCCGGTGATAAAAAGGTGATAAAGGGTGACATAATCTTTAACTATTTTCTGCTGAAATTGCAATCAGTAAGACCTCAGAGGCCGGAGCGTCACGATCACAGAACAGTTAATAAACAACAATAACAACAACAAAACAATTAACACAGTTGTTGAGTGGGGAACACGGACCATGTCTCAAATGAAAAGATTGTGACCCCTGTACTCCTGGGTCCCTCGGTCCAAACCTTACCGTAGATTAGGAACCTCTTAATCTGTTAGCCTGAGACAAGTTATTAGGTAAGTGGCCTCTCTCCCTCAGCTCCCCAAGGCGTCTGCCTTCCCCCACCACCCACCCTATCAAGGGGCTCCTGCCTGCTCCTGTCACACAGAAAGATTTAAAAGACCTCTTGATAAATATCTCAGAGGGGTTAAGAAAAGGACCTTGACAGCAGGAAGGTGAAATCTTCACTGGGGGCCCAGACAGCTCTCTGTCAGAGGAAGCTTGAAGGTGGGGCGGAGGAGAGAGCAAGAATACTAATAAACACCACAGTAGACACATTTTTAAAATGAGGGTCGTGATTCGGCTGTAAAATCTCACTGAATCTAATCATGGGAGAAGAAGAAGAAGAAAAAAAAAGACTCTGAAATAATAAACCAAGGTCTAAATTAGGAGCTCTGGCAAATGTAGTCGTTTCTACCTAAGAGGCTTTGTGTCCAAACATGTCATTTGAGATCCCCGGCAGACAAAGGAGAAGGCCCTTGGTAACAAGGCAGCCATTCAGCCCACAGCCCTGGGGCATTAGATTCCCTCTCTGGACTCAAAGCATTTTCAGCCACATTAGGCACCAGCTTCAAACCTGGTGGGAAGCAAACTTAAGTGTCTCTTTGAGTAGGGACACAATGAGAACGCTGTTTCTCACAAAAGAAGGGAATCCGACCACTTTGGGGATTGGCAGACCTAGAGTCTTAACAATTAAATTTGACCGTAGCTTGTACTTCTAGATGTTGATTTTTAAAAGATGTTTTGGGGCTGGCAAACCTTATCCCAAAGGAAGGAAATGTCCCAGTTTCCCTAATAAGCACGGATTCTTTAACAGTCTAGGAAAAATGTTTATCCTCTTCATATTTATCTTTGGATCCCCAAGGATGGATAAATGAGTGTATGGATGAATGGATCCTATAATTAGATAGGGGCCTGCGGTACTGATATTTTAGGATAATAGATGATTTTAAAAAGCGCAGATGACTCATTCACCATTGCTGTCTTTGACTGAACTCTCTGAGTGGATGGCTACTGTACGGCAGACGAGAAACCTGTGGAGAGAAATAGAAATCGAGGCATTTGGGGTGGGGAGTGGACCAGTCGTACCTGCTCATGGAGAAGAAAGGTTTTCAAAGCTGTGGAAGACTGGGGAAGGGATGGCGACATGGGTGGTAGAGAGAGTCTCGATTACTGGTCTGAGAGAACACAGGCTTTAAAAAAGAGCATAGTGAGAAGGCACAGCCCTGCAGTCTAGCACTCAGGAGCTTGAGGTGAAAGGAGGGTGCATCCTGGGTCCACAGACAGTTCAAGGCCAGGCTAGGTTATGGAGCAAAAGCTGTGTAAAGAACAAAACAAAAACAACAACAAAAAAACTGAAGAAGGGGCTTGAGCTGCAGCTCACTTGGTTTACCACACAAGCATAAAACTCTAGGCTCCAACCTTGACACCCCATGAACCAGGCAGCACATGGCACATATCTATAACCCCAGTACTCAGAAGATAGAGACAGAAAAACGAGATTCAAGGTCATCCTCTAGTGGATGGGTAGTTGAATGTTAGCCCGGGATATTTACATTTTTGTTTCGAAACCTAACAGGGCCTGGGAGATAGCTCAGGGAGTGAAGGTGTTTGCCGGGCCTGAGAACCTGAATTTGACCCCTGGGACCCACACAGTAGGAGGAGAGAACTCACTCCCACAAGTTGTCTGACATTCACACTTAGGGTGCATGAGAGTTGTGCACTCGCATGCGCGTGTGTGCACCAGCACACACACACACACACACACACACACACACACACACAAATAAAAACGTAAAAACAAAAACAAACAAGAAAACAAGGATGGGGGAGGTGAGTGGAATGTACTATCTGTCATGCAAGAACCCTTTGTCCAGTGCAGTCTAGGTTCTTTGGTAGGGGTTCTCAACCTGTGGGTCACAACCCCTGGGGTTGTCCCATGACCCTTTCATTGGGGCGGCATATCAGGTATTTACATTGCAGTTCATAACTGTAGTGAAACCACAGTTATGAAGTCTCAACAAAAATACTTTTATGCCTGGGGGTCACCACCCCATGAGGAGCTGTATTAAAGGGTCGTAGCATTAGGAAGGCTGAGAACCACCGCTCTACAGGATGAGGTTGTGGAAGGAGAAATATCGTCTTTTAGTTTAATGATATTTATGCATTCATATGTGTGCTTATGTAAGTGTATGGGCCCGTGTGGAAGTGAGGGGACAACTCACAGGGACAGTTCCCTCCTTCTGCATGGTCCTGGGGACGGAAGTCAGGCTTGGCAGCAAGTGTGTTTACCCAGCGAGCCATCTCATTGGCCCGAAATAGCTTCTTTGAAAGACAAAGAATGATGTCCCTTCTCTGTCCCATCCCTTTTCCAGTGTGACTGCTGGGCTTATGTATTAGACATTCCCAGGACTAGCCAGGACTAGCCCAGGACCTGTGTGTGGGAAGGGGAGACACCCAGCCCTGTCTGCTTTGTGTATGAGGGGCCCAGGTGGGATCAGGGCTTGCCTAAATGAAGCCTAAATGAAGCTGCAGAGGCGGAGATCCTTCTACCCTGTACCCCCTATACTTGTATATGTCCTCATAGCCTGCGGCAGGAAAAATTCTCACATGCCCTCTACCCATCAGCCTTCCTGTCCTAATCCACGGGCCTGGAAACCCCTGTTGATTCCACTAAGTAACAGAAACAGTTTACAGATGTGCTGGAGGTCACTAATCAGTTCAAGTAGATTTAATCAAAACGAGGTTATCTGGGTGGGTCTAATCCAATCACGAGTGCATTAAAAGCAAAAGTTTATCGACAGCTCGAAAAAGGGCAAGTCGGAGGGGCTGGCGGGAGGGAAGGCTGGATGTGCCCTTCCTAGCCTGAAGACGGAGGGGGTGCGTAATACCAGCAGAGCAGTCCTGGGAGACCCCTCTCCAACAGCTACTAGGTAACAGGATTGTAGCTGCACTGAACTAAAGGTTGCTGACAATTTGAATGAGCTTGGAAGGGACTCTGTCCCCAGGCCCTAGGCTGGTAGTGGAGTTTTGGTGTCCTGCTATGAGACCCAGAACACAGGATCCAGCAGAGACTGCTGGGACTTCTGCCCTGTAGAACTGCGGGCTCCTATCAGGGTTTGTTAGATTGTATAGAAACATAGCTTCCAGAATCTTCACTTTGGGATCACAATTGCCCGTTCTCAGAGAAAAATAATGAGAGAGGCATGGAAAAAAAAAAATCACGGAGAAGTCTCTTCTGAGATGTTTTTAGGAGAGAGAGGGGGTGTGGGTAGCGGTGAAGAGGAGGGAACGGGGCTAAACTTGGTGGCTTCAATGATAACATTACCCTCAACATCTAGTGGCCCAGGCACCTCAGCAATGCCCTCTATGGAAGGATGGACGTGCGTAGGAGTGCAGTTTTCTCCTCTTCATTTTTTATTAAAAATAAATAAATAAATAAAGGAGTAATAATTTACTTAAAGAATAAATATGGGAGCACTCGAGAGGCAGAGGCAGGTGGATCTCCGTGAGTTCGAGGCTAGCCTGGTCTACAGAGCGAGATCCAGGAAAGGCTCAAAGCTATACAGAGAAACCCTGTCTCGGAAAAACCAAAAAAAGAAAAAAGAAGAAAAAAAGAATAAATATGGGAGTAACTGCCCTTTGTGGCTAAAAAATTAATGTGCTTTTCCCTATTTATTATTTATCACATTAGTAGACTAGACCTGTTGCTACAAAAGAGGTTGCTGCTGCCCAATTAACTAAAATTCTGTGTGTGTGTTTTCCAACAGTGCTGTATAAAAGTCAGTGTACTCAAGAGGAATGTCTGGGAACGTTGGGGAGGTGAGGCCCTCAGGCAGCTGAGGCTGGCCCTGTCTAGGGGACAGATTAATCCTTTCTCTTTTAGCCTGGCAGCTTTTTCCCAGGACCCTCCCCACCATCAGAGCACTGAGGGTGTCAGCAAGAAAGCACACCTGGGGACTCCTCCATCTCCAGGGGCTCAGAGGATGGGAGGGGGGTGTGGAGCCTGGCTATCGGCCAAGGGGAAGGCTAAGGGAGTCGCGGTCACTCGACTTTGGTCAAGAGGTCTGTGGAA
Source organism: Peromyscus nudipes (assembly GCA_902168325.1). NCBI lineage: Eukaryota > Metazoa > Chordata > Mammalia > Rodentia > Cricetidae > Peromyscus > Peromyscus nudipes. Next base: position 54,934 of record CABHPH010143223.1, read on the forward strand.
AGTGGGGGAGGGGGGGCGGCTTTGAATACCCACCAATTCACTTTTCCAAAGACATTGATATTTGGATTGTCAAAACATAGACGTATCCATCGGCTCCCTCCGCTCCCTACCCCAGTCTGCCTACATAGATAGCCCAGGGTGGCCTCAGTCTTACCATCATCCCTCCTCTGCCTGCCGAGTGCTAAGATGACAGGCTGTTCCCTCACACTCTGCTCATTCATTGGCTTCTGTCATGCAGGCTTGCAGTACAGTTGGCTTTCAAGGGTGTCTCTCTTTCAGATTCCGGAAATCAAAGTTGTACTAGGATCTCAGACCTTAGAGGGGGAAACAGTTCAGAAAACATTTAAAACTGCACACATGAATCTTAGTTTCTATTTAACTGGTATGTATACCTTGAAGTATCAAGGAATCTATCTGTTTAGGGGGCTTGAGTGTGGGTGGAAAATCGAGGATGGAGTGTTGATTGGCATAGGTGTGTTCTCATAGCGCCTTTTGCCCTTCAGAAAAGTGACCTGTGAGTACCTTTGTGCAGAATGGAGCTCAGTCCTGTTTCAGGGTCCCCCTTCAGCATCTGCTTAAAAGACATTGCCTCTCCGTGGCCTGTCGCAGCTTGCCCATGACCATCTGTCTGGCTTTACATTTGGAATTCTTCCTTCATACCACGAGCTGCAGCCTCTCTGCTCTGGACATGCTCTGCCTCTTTGGGGCCCTTTACTCACTTTCTCTTTGTGATAGAGCTCCTCTGTCAAGAAACTTCTCGGCGCCTGACCTTCCTTCTCTTTCTTAATAGGCAGACTCCTATTTCTTTCAGGTTCAGTTTTAAATTTCATTCTGCTAAATTTTCTTTCTTCCTTTAAAAACAATACTTATGGCCGAGCGGTGGTGGCGCACGCCTTTAATCCCAGCACTCGGGAGGCAGAGACAGGCGGATCTCTGTGAGTTCGAGGCTAGCCTGGGCTACCAAGTGAGTTCCAGGAAAGGCGCAAAGCTACACAGAGAAACCCTGTCTCGAAAAAACAAGAACAAAAACAAATACTTACTTTTGTGTATGTGTTTGCAAGTGTGTGTGTGTGTGTGTGTGTGTGTGTGTGTGTGTGTGTGTGTGTGTAGGCCGGAAGAGGGCATCATATCCCTTGGAGCTGGAGTTACAGGAAGCTGTCTGCTGTCCAGTGTGGGTGCTGGCAACTGAACTCTGTTTCTCTGCAAGAGCAGGAAGCACTCTTTTTGTCGTTGTTGTTGTTTTGTTGTTTTTTTGTTTTTCGAGACAGGGTTTCTCTGTGTAGCTTTGCGCCTTTCCTGGAACTCGCTTTGTAGACCAGGCTGGCCTCGAACTCACAAAGATCTGCCTGCCTCTGCCTCCCGAGTGCTGAGATTAAAGGCGTGCGCCACCACCGCCCGGCTCAGGAAGCACTCTTAATTGCTAGGCCAGCTCTTAAGCCCCATTAAATTATTTTATGATTGTGTCCTGTCCTGCATACTGTAGGGACTTGTGTCCTGCGTGATCACCATGCTTGATTGGCATGACTGATTGTTGATTGTATACTTGTCACTAAGACTCAGGACACACAACTGCAAAGTATATTAATCTAGCTGAAGGCATTTAGAAAAGAGAAAGAGCATGTATGGGGAGGATTCTGACCTCTCTGTCCCGTCAAGAGCATTATGAAACCTACGAGGCTTCTCTGGACTTGGTCTGAAGCAGATCCTAAGACTCACCTGTGAGAGGTGCCTTTACATCTTTACATCTTTGACCACCCAGGGGCACAAAGAGGAATCCAAACAAACAGGCCTTGCCCAGTTTTCCCAGTGTGTGGCCTTTAGACCGGTACATTTAGCTTTATTATACTTCTTTACAACTGCCCACTCTCCAAACAGAACATAAATATGCTGACTTAACTGTATGAGTCATTTCCTCATGAAGGTGCTTATGTCCTACAAAACTAATAATTAAGTTTGCATGGTTTGCTTTTGTTTTGCATGGTCTATCTTTTTCTCTCTCGTCCTAGAGATGGAGCTGGAGCATGGAGTGTGTTTACCATCAAGCTACACCCCGTCCCCCAGCTCTGAGAATCATCTTTAAATTTCCTTTGACTTGGAAAGAAACACAAATATAAAACCACCCACCTCTGTTTCTGCAGAGATGCTGCGTTAAAAATATCCCTTGCCAAAAGATGGCACAGTGCAGCATCAACACACTTCTGTCTTTCAGGGTCAGGCCGTAAACTTTTTAGGTCTTGCGAGCCACACAGGGTCTCTGTTGAATGTTTGCTTTTTTTTTTTTTTCCCATTTTACAGCCTGTAAAAAAATGTAAAAGCCATTCATAGTTTTTGGCCACTACATAAAATCAGACTGCAGACCCAGTTTAGCCTGCAGGCCATAATTTGTGGGCTCCTGGTTTATGGAAAGCATTTGCCTCTGAGATAGTGTCTCCTATCAGCTCTGTCCTCAGAAAGACCTTGGGTGTGACCTTATGCCTGCTTGGCCAGGAGAAGTTAGTCACCTTGAGAACAAAATTTGGGTACCTGCTAGTCCAAGGATGACAGACATGTGGAGAGCAGACTCCAGCGTGGGGCCTTAGCCAGCCTGTGATGTTCTGCAATATGAATGTTGGACAACTTCAGAACAGAATGCCTCGGCCTGGGGTAGGGCTTGGTGTCAGAGTGCAAGTTTAGCATGCTCAAGGCAAAAATAGAAAGGAAGCAGGAAGAAGGGAGAGAGACGGCCTTTGCGGGGAGTGTTTAATAATTGCAGATCTTCCTCTTTTGCTCAGGGAACACTTACACAAAGCTCTTCTTTTCACAATTTTTACACTTATGTATTTACACGGGCATGTGTGTGCTGTGGAGCAAGTGAGGTGTTCACAGAATAATGAGTAGACACTGATTTTCTCCTACTGTGTCTGTCTAGGAGATCTACCTCAGGTTGTCAGGCTTGGGGACAAGCACCGTTACCTAAGAACCATTTCACAGACACACAAAGTGCTGTTGCTGCT